>JADRCD010220707.1:0-10752 GCA_019843815.1 Montemys delectorum | reverse complement strand
AGAGAGAGAGAGACTGAGCAAATTTAGGACATGTGCAGACCTTTCAAGTCATTGGGTGCTACCTTGTTTTATCATCTATAGCTAGCTGTCTCTGGCATACAGTCAGGCATCCTACACACCATGCACAGGTGGCTCAGCAGATGTGTTTGTCTAAGGCTCCCTGCTCCCATTTCTAAGCACTTAAACTAAGCAATGGCGTCATTCTAGTGCCCACAGCTCAGCTCACTTGCTTGCTGATAAGTCACTCATCTGAATTGTTCTCAGCTATCTGGTGCCTTGATGTGGCTAGAGCAGTCACTGCCTCCAGCTCTCAGTGAATGCCTGTCTTATACCAAGAGCTAGCCATGAACACATCACCAAAGAATCCCTGGCATCATGAACTCTGCATGACAACAAATAAATCCACCCTGCCAGCTAGGAAGGTCTTGAAGAAGTTGTAGACACAGCCAGAAAGTTCAAGATGCTTATGGTTTAGACTATAGGGGTCAGGAAAACACCAGAATAGGAGAACACAGGAAGGAGACTGTAGGGGATCTAGGAATTTGTAAAGACCAGCTGAGAAAGGGAAAATTGGATGATATGCATGGCAAACTTCCTAATGCCATACCAGATTTGGGAGCACCCAACTTGGCTCGAAAACAAAACTTAGTACTTTTAAAGTCAAAGCCAGGGGAAAAAAGAAATCTAAGACTATACATACCATGGATAGAGGTGTAGACCATAACTTTCTTGATGTCTGGAAGATAACGCATGTGCAACAGACACGTTATAAATGACTGCTGAATAAACCTGAGAAAGCATTGCTCATTCATACACATCTCCTCCTTCTCATTTCAAGTGTTGTGGCATCCACATGTAGGAAACCGATGTAGACCAAACGTGGGATGTCTCTCACAGATTCATGTGTCTGAAAAATTGGTTCCCTGGTTGGGGGGCAGTCTTTTGAGAGACATGGAACTATTAGGAAAAAGAACCTAACTGGAGGAAATGGATTGCTGGCGAGAGGGCCTTGAAAGTGCCAACTGATTCTCGGTCCCTTCAAAGCACTCTCTGATGCTTGCTTGATGGACATTTCTTAGGAGTTTCTAAATTTGTAGGTGCCTTGACCTTAGACGCTTAATCTGGCGGAAGTGTGTGGAAGCATGTTTGTTGTTTAAAAGCCATTCACTTTTATAGCATCTTGTTATGATAACTTAAAAGGACTCAGGGACATGAGGACCCTCTCCTACTTTTTCCAAGGAGCAGGACACAGTGCATGAGGGCCATACATACATAATAGAGTCAGGATCTGAAGTCAGGGTTATGTTTTCTCAAGATCATGACCTTTTCTTCTTTGTCTCAGTTTCTCATTCTGCTCGCTTCAGCTGCTCACTTATAGCTGTTGGACAGCTACCTCAAAGTTTCTTCATCTCAGGACTCTGAGTGTCAGCTTTCCAGTTAGTTGCCTGGGAAAATTCTGTTTGTGGGAAAACTTTGCTGTGGTCATATGCTGGCTTTTGGCGGCTATCTACACACAGTGTATAGTAGCAGGATGTATCTTAGTGTGTGTTAGAAAGTGACAACTTTAGTGGGAAAGTGTTTAATTAATGTCACAGGAAAGATTCAGGGGCTGAAGAGAGGGTTCATCTACAAAGAACACTTGCTTTTATTCTAGAGAACACAAGCCTGGTTTCCAGAACATATGACTGGTGGCTCATGACCGCCTGTAAGATGAACTTTATGGAATCTGACATCCTATCTGACCTCTGAGGACGGACACACACACACACACACACACACACACACCTATGACATATACAAACACTGTTACACATGTACAGGATAAATGCAAATAAATCATAGAGAGTCATAGATTCAAGTATAAAAGTTTTTGTGATGTGAGAGTAGAGAAAACACTGGTTTGTGGGCTGAATTGTGCCCACTTATATACTGAAACCCTAACCCTTGGCACACTGGGAATTTGGAGCTAGGGGTGTTGGGAGGCAATTTGATTTACATGATGGTGGGGTCCTTAAGAAGGTATTGGTGCTTTCATAGAGGCCTGAATATAGAGAACGGAGAGCTCAATCTCTCTCCTCTCCTTTCTCCTTTCTGTCATGTGAGCATAGCAAAAATATTCCTGAAGGTTTGAAGGGGAGACTCCTTGTGCTTTTTATTTGTAATTGGAAACAGTGAAATGCATTTTATATGCTTAGAAGTCATTTGAGTACTTCTTTTGGAAAAATAGCTGTTTCAATATTTCGCCCCTTTTTGTCGTTAGGTTTGAATTCTTTATCACTCTCCTATCAGATATGTGGTTTGTTAATAATCCCCCCTTTTTACTGTGCCGGTGCCGTCCCTTGATGTACATTGTTTTCACTTTGAAGAAGTTTAACTTCTCTGTTTCCCCTTTAGCTTTTGTTGTCACATCCAAGAAAACCTTGATAAGCCCATTGGCACAGTCTTATTTCTCTGTATCTTATCATCTATATAGTATTAGCCCATATATTCAGGTGTGCGATTCATGTTGAGCTAGTTTTTGTACATGCCGTTAGCTGATTGTTTTACTTTACTTTTCTTCTTAAGTGATGATATTGTTTTCCAGTACCATTTGCTGTAAAGACTATTTTATTCCAGGATCTGGAGTTACAGGGGGTTGTGAATTGCCTGGAAGGATTGCTGGGAACTGAACTTGAGTGTGCTCTGGGACATCAGTGTGGTGGTCTGAATGAGGTGCCCTCTCACCATAGTGCTGAAATGGTTTCGCCTCCATTAAAATGGTTGTCAGAAATCAGGAAACAAACATTAACGTAAGTGTGGAGAAGTTCAAATTCTATTTTGGTACTTATTTTTTTTTTTTTTAATTTGAAATAGTTTTTTTCCTCACGCCTAATTATCCTGATTACAGTTTCCCTCTTCTTTACTCCGCCCATTTCCTCCTCACCTTCCCTCCTATCCAGTTCTACTTCTTTTCCTGCCTCTCATTAGAAAACAGACTTCTGAGAAATAATTAAAAATAAACGAAAATTAAGGAAAACAAAACGATTACATCAGAGTTGGACAAGACAAAGACAGGAAAAAGAGCCCAAGAGAATCCACAAGAGTCAGGAGCCTACTAATTTGTCTGCTCAAGAATCCCACAAAAAGCCTGAACTGGAAGCCGTAAACTGTACACAGAAGACCTGACGCTGACCTGTGCAGGCCCTGAGCGTGCTACTTCAGTGTCTGTGAGTTCCTGGGAGCTTCACTCATGTTGATTTAGAAGGCCTTGTTTTCTTGGTGTCCTCCACCCCTTTTGGTTCATACACTTTTTCTGCCTCCTCCCTGGGGTTCCATGATCCCCGAGAGGAAAGATTTGATGGAGACTCATTTAAGGATGAATGCTCTAAATTCTCTCACTTTCTTTGTAATGTCTGGCTGTAGGTCCCCATGGTCATTACTATTTGCTACACAAGGAAGCTTCTCTGACGATGGCTGCACAAGGCACTGACCTATAAGTATAGCAGAATGGCACGAAGAGTCACTTTATTACTACCTTAAAAATTATAACAGTAGTTTTTGATTTTACCCTTGATCCTTTGGCTGTCTAGTCTCTGGTTCTTTGTCACCCAAGCAGTGTCAGGTATGGGTTTCAATTCATGGAGGGGGCCTTAAGTCAAATAGGGTATTGGTTGATGACCCCCATAAGCTTTGTGCCACCATTGCCCCCAGTATATTCTGCAGAGGACGTTATTGCAGATCAAAGGTCTATGCATGGCTTGGTGCCCATGTTTCTTCCTATGCTGTTGTTCAGAGCACACTCCTGAACAAAAGATGGTAGCATACAGGGTGAAGGCTCTATGTTGGCACTAGCCTGACCTCTTCATGGTCAATGATTTGTGTAGGAGTTGTCTTTAGCATTGAGGCCTTGCTGTCAATTGTGGAGAGCAAGCTGTAGTCTTGGCAACAGCCTGTGTCATTTGGAGATTCACATAGGGCTCCTTTGTCTAACAACTCAATTAAATGTAAACCAACCCCGTGTACTGGAAGCTTCCTTAGGTGACAAGAGATGGCCAGAGGGGACTATGTCTTCACCACTATTTGGTGATTCCATTTAGATCACCTTTACATATGTATATATTTTAGGAAGTTTCTATTGTGTTAGGTTTCCATACTACACTTTAAATGACCCTTAATTTTAGCTGCCTCTCCCATATTGACTCACCCTCCTTCTCTCTCCTTCCCTCTCTCAAACTGATACTTACATTTGAACCTCCATCTACCCATAACCATCTATTATATTTCTCTTTCCTAATGAGATCTATCTGTTCCCCCTAGTCTTTTATTGTTTATCTGTTATGTGGTTCTATGGATTGTAGCTTGGTTATTATTGATTCAATGGCTAAATATCTCCATATAAGGGAATATATACTATATACTATATATATGTGTATATACACATATATATATATATCTTTTTGGGTCTGGGATACCTCACTCAGATGATCTTTTTTCCTAGTTCCATCCATTTACCTGTGGATTTCAGGATTTCATTTTTTTTTTTTAAAACTGGGCAATACTCCATTGTGTAAATGTATTGTATTTTTTTTATTTGTCCTGTTGAGGGATATCTAGGTTATTTTTAGTTTATGGCTACCAGGACTTCTAGAGCAACAATGAACATTGTTGAGTAAATATTTCACAGGTAGATGGATGAAGTGTCACGTGGGTGTATGTCCACAAGTAATAGAGCTAGGTCTTAGGGTAGATCAGAACCACCACACTGGTTTACATAATGACTGCATGAGTCTGCACTCCCCCAAGCAATGAATACGTTTCCCCCTTACTATACATTTTTGCCAGAAAGAGCTGTCACTTGTTTTATTGATCTTAGCCATGCTGACAGGTATAAGATGAAATATAGAGTTACATTTCTCTGATGGCTAATGATGTTGAACATGTCTTTAAGTGTTTCTCAACCATTTTAGTTTTCTCTATCGAGAATTCTGTTTATGTCTCTACTCCATTTTTAAAAGTTATGTTATTTGTTTTCTTGGTATCTATTTTTGAGTTCTTTACATAGTTTAGATATTAGTCAGCTATTAGATATGTATTAGGTAAAAATCTTTCCCCATTTATCAGGCTATTCATTTGTCTGAAAGACTGTGCCCCTCCCATGAAGAAGTGTCTTAGTGTCTCAGTTATTAACTGTTGAAATTAGTGCCTGTACTATCAGTGTTCTGTTCAGAAAGTCTTTTCTTGTGCCAGTGAGTTCAAGGCTACTCCCCACTTTCTTTTTATCATAGTCAGTGTATCTGGATATATGTTGAGGTCTAGGATCCATTTTGAGTTTTGTGCAGGGTGGTAAGTATGGTCTATTTGGATTCTACATGCAGTTGTCTAGTTTGATCAGCACCATTTGCAGAAGATGCTGTCTTTTTTTCCTGTGTGTGTTTTTTGACTTCTTTGTATAAAATTGGGCTTCCATAAGTGTGTGGATTTATGTCTGGGTCTTCAATTAAATTCCATCAATTGGTGTGTGTATGTGTGTGTGTGTGTGTGCATGTGTGTATATGTGTGTGTGTGTGTGTGTGTGTGACAATACCATGCTGTTTTCATTGCTATAGCTCTGTTGAAATCTAGGATAGTGATATATCCTGCTGATCTTTTATTATTCAGAATTTTTTTTAGTTGTCTTGATTTGTGTGTGTGTGTGTGTGTGCGTGTTTTCATATGAAGCTGAAAATTGTCCTTTCAAGATCTGTGAAGAATTATATTGGAATTTTGATGGGGATTGCATTGACTCTAAGATAGCTTTTTGCAAATAGCTTTCCCCTACTGATTCATGAGCACAGGAGATTTTTCCATCTTCTAATATCTTCATTTTTGGAAGAAGTTCCATGAGGTGTTGAAAAGAATGTATGTTTGTGTTTGGGTGAAATGTTCTGTAAATATCTACTGAGTCCATTTTGTTTATAGTATCCCCTAGCTCCAGCATCTCTCTGTTTAGTTTTGCCTGGATGACCTGTCTATTGGCAAGTGTGAAGTATTGAAGTCTCTCATTATCAGTGTGTGAGAATCAATATGTGATTTAAGCTATAGTAGTTGTTTCTTCTAGCAACGTGTGTGTCCTAGAAGATGTTAAGAATTGCCATGTCCTTGTGGTGGATTTTTCTTTGTTAAGCAAGTAATGTCCTTCCCCATCTCTTCTGATTAGTTTTGATTTGAAGTCTGTTTTGTCAGATATGAAAATTGTTACATCAACTTGTATTTTTAGGTCCATTTGCTTGGAATATCTTTTTCTGTCCTTTTAGCTTCAGGGTATTGTTATCCTTGATGCTAAGCTATATTTCTTGGATGCAACAGAAGGACAGATTCTGTTTTTGTTTCCATTCTGTTAGCCCATGTCTTTTTACTAAGGAATCAAGGCCATTTATGAAGAGAGATATCAATGAGCAGGGTCATTGATTCCTGTTAATTTTTGTTTGTTTTTGTGGTTGTTGTTGTTGTTTTTGTGTGTATACATGCATGTGTTTTCCCTTTTGTGATTTGTGTGTTTGCCCTCTTTGCTATAGCACATCTTCCCAGGCTCTTCTGGCTTTTAGAGTCTCCGTTGAGAAGTCAGGTGATATTCTAATAGATCTGCCTTTATGTGTTACTTGTTTTTTTCCCCCTTGCAGCTTTTATTATTCTTTCCTTGTTCTGTATATTTGGTGCTTTGATTATTATGTGCCAGCATACTTTCTTTTCTGGTCCAGTCTATTTAGAGTTCTGTATGCTTCTTGTACCTAGAGAGGTATTTCCTTCTTTAGGTTAGAAAAATTTTCATCTATGATTTTGTTGAAATATTTTTTGTGCCTTTGACTTGGATTTCTTCTTCTTCCTATATTCTTACTAATTTTACATTTGGTCTTTCACAGTGTGCCAGATTTTCATTGTGCCCAGAGATTTTTAGATTTAACATTTTCTTTGACCAATTTATTTATTTCTTTTATCCTATCTTCAAAGCCTGAGATTTTCCTTTCCATCTTGTGTGGTGTCTTCTGTTGTTGAGATTCGCCTCTGAAGATAACATTCACATCCCTATAATTTTCATTTCCAGATTGCCTTCAGTTTGGGTTTTCTTTATTGATTCTATTCCCACCTTTGGGTATTGAGTGGCTTTCTTCATTTCCTTTTGTCGTTTGTATTTCATAGCTTTCTTTACGGCATTTATTTCTTTCCTCTTTAAAGATCTCTTTCATATTCATAAAGATTGTGAAATGTCTCTTTCTTGTACTTTAGCTATGTTGGGATACTCAAGGCCTACTGCAGTAGAGTTGCTAGGCTCTAGTAGAGACATCCTGTCCTGGCTAGTATTGATTGTTTTTATGCTGGCATGTTTCTAAAGAAACCTGGCTCCATGAGTGATGTCATTCCATCTATGGTCATAATGAAGATGCCAGTCCTATGTCTTTCATCCCTCCTATCAGCTAGGCCACTTAGGACTGTCTATTGTGTCTCCTAAGTCCTTCTTGTGTATAGAGCCATGCACCCAGACATCAAAGGATAACTTAGAGGAGTCACCTTTCTCCTTCCACCATGTCTTTTCCAGGGGTTGAAATTGGGTTGTCAGCTGTAGTGGCCGGTGACTTTGCCTTCTGAAACATCTTGTCGTCTTACCATCTTATTTTAAATTTACAGTTCACTGGACTTAGAAAATTCCATTCTTGATCAGTCATTTTTACCTTCCATCCTTGGTTTTTCTTCTTTACCTTCTCATATTAAAACTTTATCGTGATTAGACACTATCTCCCTTCTAACTTTCTTCCAGGACATTTGGCTTTCTGTCTTGAACTTGACTTTGCATAATAGAGTCAGGCAACATTTGTCATTTGGGGTCTGGACTATTTCATTCCTCATGATGTCCTAAGATTCTTCTGTCTTGCTGGGCTTGTTTTTGTAATTTACTTGAACCGAGAATCAAGTCTCCATGTTCTTCGATGCCAGGCTGGCTCATGGTGTTATTGTTTTGGGTAAGACTTGTGTGAAGCACTGAACTTCATGGTAGACTTTTTAGAAAGACCTCAGGGGAGATTTATGTGAGGATCTGGAGATAGCAAGGACCAACCACCCCCCCTTCCCGAAGTCTGTAGTGAGTAAATAATTAGAAAGAAAAAGGAAAAAGAAAATGCTAAGACTCTGAGCTCTAGAAAGGCATGTGCGAAGAGTTAAAAGGAAGCTCTTGTAATGTAAGCAGGGGCAAAAAGAACGAATAGTGTGGTCACGAGAGAAGGAGGAATAACCTGAGTGTGAGAGTAGGCAGTGCCAAGGCCTGGCTGTACTTTCTAGTGAGTGTGCTGTCCAGGGCTGTGTGGGACATTCTGCTGATCCTGTCTGTCTGTCTGTCTGTCTGTCTGTCTGTCTGTCTGTCTGTCTGTCTGTCTGTCTTCTGCTTCCATACTGGCATTTTTTGGAGACAGAGACCATGGCATCTATACAATGCCCTGTTGTGGCCAGTGACTTTTCATTGACTGGCAAAGAGACATAAGGCTTGGTAGAAAAAAAAATCACTGGACAAAGGGCATCCAGCTGAGCCCTTACAATGCCCCCAGTGACACCTGTATGCTGGCTGTCTTTGTTTCTCCTCCCCCTCCCCCCCCTCCCCGAGAGAGAGGAAGGACGCTCTATCAGGCTCTGCAACTCTAGCAGATCCTGGTTACTGTTCTCCCATTATACTCAGCAAAAGAACCTTGCTATTTTGAAAGAAAAAAAAATAGATTCTTCAACATCCCAGGCACTCACAAGTCCAATAATCTTAGGTGCAAGTTATTGGTAAAACCATAGACCTTTATCCTGAGGCCACAGATCCTATCAACCTCTCCAAACCTAGTTCCCTCTCACACTTCATGTGCTAAAAGTCTTGCTTACCAAATACCCCCAAACCTCACCAGGAGTTAGAGAATGCTGAACAATGAGGTGCTTTGTATTCTCTCCACTGGGCACAGCTTTGTCCAGTATACAATGTAATTATGGGGTTCCCCCATGTTGTCACCTGTTTTATTTAGTGCTCCTGTCTACTGAAAAAAATGACCGAGTACTGAGCCTATGAGGTTTGTAGAAACAGATGCTCAAGAGCCAATGAGATAGCTCAGTGGGTAAAAGTGCTTGTCATATAAGGCCCCCAATCCAACTTTGATCCTCGGAATCCACATTAGAAGGAGAGAATTGATTCTACAAAGCTGTTCCCTGACTGCCACACAAGCTTCCACTCACACATATATGACATTCACAGACAGAGAGAGACATTCCCAGACACAAGCACCCATAAATGAATGAATGAACGAATGAACAAAGCAAGCAAGCAACCCCTATGTGTTGAGAAGGTGAGGCAGCCCCAGGCAGATGGTTTGTTCTGCTAGCGTGTTCACATTCACTGGGCCTTCTCTAACTCCAAGGCAATCAGAACAAAGGTGCAGTCACCAGACGGTTCTCCCAGCTGCATTTTGAGTGCTACTGCTCCATATCTGCTGAGAATTAGTCAACAAAGAATGAGAGAAATGAAGCCTCATGACCTGTAATTTTTATTTTAATATTTCAGTACTTTAGTAATTTAATATACATGAAGTAGGATGAATGCTGAATCTCCTGCTTGGCTCCTGTGTGTTACTATGTGTATGAACATGTGTGGATCAAAGTGCAATTCTGTGTCTATACATGTGTGTGAGCATGGATATCCATATATGTGTATATTTTATTGAATAGGAAAACATGTATGTTTTACATTTTGATTTTATTATTGTAATCCACATTACATAATACTCTTTCAGGAATGCATATAGAGCACTTTGAACATAATTTTCCCCTCACACCCCACTATCCTTTCCCTTCTGAGCCTTCTCCATTCCCACTAGTTCCCTTTGTTCCATAGATAGTGTCTCATTTATTTTAGCTAATTAATTAGCTAGTTAATTCATTAGAGGCAAGGTTTCACTATGTATCCTTGACCATCCTGGAACTTACCATGTAGACTAGGCTGGTCTTGGACTCACAGAGATACTCCTCACTCTGCCTCCCAAGAGTTGGGATTAAAGTATATTGAGTGAGTTTCTCTTCTTCTATGTCATGAGTACATATACACTTTTATATATCATTAAAATCTAAGACCCATAAATTTGATAAAATGAGGTATTTTTATTTCCGAGACAGATTCATGTGACATAAAGTCTTTCTTCTCTATGTAGGAAAAAAAATCTCTGTTATGTATATGACCACATGGCCTTATCCACGCCTCTGTCCTTCGGCATCTACATTGGTTCCATACCTTAACTATTGTACGTAGTACTGTAATAAGTATCTCCGTGACACATTAACTTGGGGTGTTTTGGGTTAATATTGAGAAGTGGAATAGCTGAGTCATATGTAAGAACACTTCTGCTTTCTTGAGGAACTATTATAGTAGCTGGACTACTTTGCGTCCATACACAAGTGTCTAGGAGTTTTTCCTTTGTTTTATCTTCACCAACCTTTGTTTTACTTGTTTCTCGATGGCCTCCATTCTAACAGGGGTGGGGTGAAATCTCAAGGTAACCCCTCTCTCTCTCTCATATATATATGTATATATATGTACACACACATATATATACGTATATATGCATATACATATATATACATATGCATATATGTACATATATACGTATATATATGTGTGTGTGTCTGTTACTCTGTGTGCTTTTGTGTTTGTGTCTGTGTGTGAATGTTTGTATCTATGTATGTCTGTGTGTGCGCTTGACTCAGAACTCTTGGTTTTCCTGT
>JADRCD010220706.1:22677-33431 GCA_019843815.1 Montemys delectorum | reverse complement strand
ATCGGGCCCTGGGCTGGCCCCTTGGTCCGTTTCCCTGAATCGGTGTCAAAGGTTTGCCAGAGGTATCCAACTTAGAGCGACACTGGTTGGCCCAATGATACCCTCTCCAGCACCGAGGACAGGGTGTGGTCGGCAAGGTAGGTCGGGTTTCAGAGTTATTAGGGTCAATCCGCCGGCCCCGTAAGGACAGGGGACAATCTCTGGCAAAGTACCCTTCCTGGCCACAGCGAAAACAAGTTTTAGTCTTGCCTTGAATATTTAGGGCAGCACCTATGGCTAGGGAAATGGCTTGCCCCACTTGTTGCGTGAATGGGTCAACATCAGCACAAAGTTTTAACATCTGATTGAGGTCGAGATCTCGTTTGACCTTGAGAACTCTGCGGCAAGCCGAATTAGCATTTTCTAAAGTAAGCTGAAGGACCAATTTTCCTTCGCTCTCTTCTGGTCCCAAAATGCATTCTGCTGCCAATTGAAGGCGAGCCACAGATTGGGAAAAGGGCTCTTTAGGACCCTGTATGATTTTACCCAGGGGCGTCAGAACAGATCCTTTAAGAGCCACCGCCTGCCACGCTGCCATAGCAGCCTCAGCGGTCTGGGCAAGAATGCAGAGCGACAAGCCCTGTTGTTTTTCTAGAGAAGCAAACTGTCCCCGTCCACAAATTTTATCAGCGGACCAAGAAGCAGATTTAGAGAGGGGGTTTTTCTGGTTACGAGCGGCCAGGGCCTCCCCCCTATCTAAAAACTCTGCCTTCCAATTTAAAAACTGACTCCTGTCCAAAACAGCCTGAACCACCTGAAGCCATTCTCCTGGAAGGAGGTAGTCGTCTATCGGGGTCATCACTGGCTGCCTCAACGATATCACGAATGAGGCCCCAATAAGAAAAAACGGTGGAGGGAATAGCATCAGGACCTTCCTTGGTAAGCCTATCATTAAGCTCTCGGCCCACCCTTTGCCACTTTTTTGGGCTTATATTTGGCCCATCTATGATAAACCATGGACAAGTCTGATCCACAAATATAAAAAATTTTATAAGGTCTTTCTTTTTAACTCTGATTCCTCTCTCCCTGAGGGAGGCCTTCAAATCCTTAATGAAAGCTGCCTCCTTTGACATTGCTGGCCCATTTCTATGAGATGGAAGAATCTTTGCTTACCTTTCGCTGGTCTCTGTGAGCGGCGGAAGGACCATAGCGCGGGTGGTGATCTCTGTCTCCGGAGCTCCGCTTATGTGTTCCGTCCTTACTTCGGGTTCCCTGTTTTGGGTGCTACTTGCCCCAGCCTGCGGGGCGAGTAATTAACCAGGGTCCGAAGGGGACGGAGCCTGAAAGAGAAACAGGTGAGAGAGAGGAACGAG
The DNA here is from genome assembly GCA_019843815.1 of Montemys delectorum. Classification (NCBI taxonomy): domain Eukaryota; kingdom Metazoa; phylum Chordata; class Mammalia; order Rodentia; family Muridae; genus Montemys; species Montemys delectorum. Next base: position 32,079 of record JADRCD010220706.1, on the reverse strand, counting down.
GCCAAGCAAAAACGGTTGTCAAAGCCTCACTTTACTTCAGAAGGGCAAGGCAATTATACTTGCAGAGCAAGGAAGCGTTAAGAGGAAGTGGGGCGGGGGGTGTACACCTGGCTTCACACCTGGCCGGAGCGGAAGCGTTGACAAAACATTTTATGATTTTTCCGAGAACACTCCATGGTTCCTCCGAGAATAGACTGTTACTCAGATAAGGTCAAATTCTCAGGGACAACAGGGACACTCTGTCCCTGACAAACTTGACATATCAAACAAGAGGAAACTTCAAATAAAAAATAGTTCCTATCAAATTGGCCTATAGTCATGTCTGTGGGAGTTTTCAGGAATGCTGATTGATGTGGGAGGGCCTAGCCTAACATGGGGTGGTGCTTCATGGTCCCTCACTCCCTAAAGGTGAGCCTCAGGTATACAATAAGCTTCCTGTGCATAACCCAGAGGAAGAAGATCAGTAAGCATTGGTTGTTCATGGTTTCTGTCACCAGTTTCCTGCCTTGAGAACTTTCCTGAAATTCCTCAAAGGGAACTGTGATGTGGAGATCTAAGATGAAAGAAACCCTCTTGGACAGAAGCTGTTTTGATCATGATGGCAATCACAGCAACAGAAATGCAAACTAAAAGAGTTGATTAGTGGTAGATCTTGTGGTTTGAATTAAAAAACACCCCTAATAGGCCCATAGGGAAAGGCACTATTAGGAGGGATGGACTTGTTGTATGAAGTATATCACGGTGGAGGCAGGCTCTGAGGTTTTCTATATGCTCAAGCTACATCCAGTGTCACACAGTCTCATTCTTCTCCCTATTGATCAAGGTGCAGAACTCTTGGCCACTCAAGCACAATGTCTGCCTGCATGCCACCATGTTTCCATGGTGATAATAGATGAAACCTCTGAAGGTTGTAAGGCAGCCCTAATTAAATGCTTCCTCATAAGAGTTGCCATGGTCATGGTCTCTCTTCACAGCAATAAAGAATGATTTACAATTACTTCCTATTTTTCTGCACTTGAGTCTGTGTTCCTTTTCAATTGCTAAGTAGAAAGTCACTTTTCTATTGCTTCAAGGAAACACCATGACAACCTAACTTACAGAATGAAGGATTTGTTTGGGTCTTATGGTTTCAGAGAGTAAAAAGTCCATCACCACCATAGTGGGATAGCATACCAACATGCTGGCATAGCACCTAGAGAAGCAAATTAACCATGGAGACTGGAGCAGGAAGCTGAGAGCTCCCATCTTAAAGTATAAGCAGAAAGCAGACAACACAATGGTAATGGCAAGAGACATTTACATCCCTGTCCTCAGTAATATGTATCCTCCAGCAAGGCCACATACCACCTAAACCTACCAAAACAATTCCAAATATTGGGAACCAAGTGTTCAAACATGGGAGCTATGAGAACATTGTCATTCAAACCATCATGAAGGGTAGTTAGATGGTTCCTATACAAGGACATTGAAATTATGTAAGTATTATAGTAAAAGAGACTTACTATATATTCATAACAATAAACTATAATTCCACTCACTTTTCTTTAAATACTAGCTTTAATTGTACAGAAGGTCAAGTCTGTTGATTGAAAAAAATAATATTTAAAGATAATTTGGAAAAATAACTTTAAGTGTGGGAGAAAATGGTAGGGATGGAAGGAAGACAGGAGAGAGTGAGCAGTAAGAATATCAGTGTGCCATGGTATGCACTCTCTGATAAGTGGTTATTAGCCAAGAAGTTTGGAATACAGGAAGAACAACCCACAAACCACAAGAAACTTAAGAAGGAAGACTAAAAGGTGGACATTTCATTCCTTCTTAAAAGGGGGAATCAAATACCCATGGAAGGAGTTGCAGACATTAACTATGGAGCAGAGACTGAAGGAAGGACAAGCCAGTCTAAATATAGCTATCTCCTGAGGGGCTCTGACAGTACCTGACTAATACAGATATAGAGGCTCACAGCCATCCATGAAACTGAGTACACGGTCCTCAATGAAGGAGTTAGAGAAAGGTTCTATGGAGCTGGAGGGTTTGCAGTCCCTTAGGACGAACAACAATATGAACTAACTAGTACCCTCAGAGCTCCCAGGGACCCAACCGCCAACCAAGGACTATTCATGGTGGGACTGATTGTTTTGGCAGCATGTGTATAGTAGAGGATTGCAAAGCTGATCATCAATAGGAGGAGAGGTCCTCGACCCTGTGAAGGTTCTGTGCCCCAGTGTAGGGGAATGCCAGGGCCAATAAGTAGCAGAGGGTGGGGTGGCAGGCATGGGGTTGGGGGATGCAACAGAAGTTTGTTCTTGTTGTTTTTGTTTGTTTGTTTGTTTGTTTGTTGGAGGGGAAACTGGGAAAGGAGAACTTGACATGTAAATAAAGAAAATACCTAATTAAAAAAAAGAATATCAGTGTGCATTGAATACATGTATGAGATTGTCAAAGAGTACATTTAATCAACTAAAAATAAATTCTTGTTAAAGGAGAATTCAGTTCTAGCATTTATGTGAAAATCATTTAAACAATAGTATATTATAGGCTGTTGAGATTATATACCTCATTGTGTCATTCTTAATAATAAAAGCACAACTTTCCAAACTCTTCAGTCAGCAGCTCTAAACCTCCTTTTAATTTCTTTCCCTACTATTGACCAGGGTTTTTTCAATTAAATGCTTCATTGTACCCAGCAGTCAAATATGCTTTGTATGAATTCTTAGAACTTAGAAAAACTGAGCATTATTTGTCTTCATTCAAATAATAGATGGGATGTGAGAGAGCTCCCATAGAAACAGTCTCCAGACGGAGCTTTAAAATAGCATGTGCATTTGCAGAGCAGACTCTCAAGAAGCGAATTAGTTTCAAATTGATCAACGTTTATCCCTTTCAAATTCCACTTGGGAAGTTTCAGAAAGGCACTGTAATATGAGGGAAATGGAAGAATAAAATGAAATACAAAGCTAACCACATCCATTCTTTAACCTCCTCCCCTTTTTTTTACATCTGAAGTGACAAAGGAAGCTGAGATAAACATTGGCTTTTGTATTCACTTAAAATCGCAAAAGTAAATGTGTTTCATATGACCCACACACTCAGAAAGAAGATTGTGTGTCTGTGTATGCACATGTCACTTAATATTTGAAATACATTTTGCATATAAAGAGGCATGTCTAAGTCTTACATGACCTTGTTCTTCAAGCAATCTCTTCCATATGCTTTTCTCTGCCTCTAACTCAGCAGAAACACAAATGGGAAGAGGCTTTGTGGCCGAAGAGAAGTCTTATCAGCTCGAGCTGGATGCAGTCACTGCAGCCCTACAAAAGAGAATCCCTTGGTCCTAAATAATACAGTAGAAAGGGTAAGGGAGGCTGCACTGATGTGAACATTTCAATTATAGCTATAGCGAGAAAGAATTAAAAAATTAAAGATTCCTCTTGAACACACTTACTCTAGCTCTCTGTATCCTTACATAGTAAAAATAAGTCCCCAGTTAAGTCCTGTCCCCTGTTTCTTCCATCCTTCTACCTGTGAGCAATCTATAAGAAGAGTCTCCCAATGTGGTTCTCCTAAGGTATGTCTTGGTACATGGACATACTTGTCCCTCATCACGTTACCTCATGGGAGTGGGAAAATGGTAGAAGGCACTTATATGGCTATACATTTTTTACTGTAAAATCTGCATTTTTAAATAAAAAAAATTTGTACATTTCAGTGTGGTGAACTGTCTTATTGCCTCAGAAGCAAATGCTTTGGTGTTTGATTTAACATGCTGAAGGAATTTACAGAGTTAGATGCCTTGACAACATCTTTTAGGGTAAATTCTAATAATCTGGGTCTAGCCCAGGAACCCATGATTCAGTCCTTTGTGTAATACAGATAAGACATTCAAAAACTAGCATGGATTTCTTTCCTGTTTGGTTACCATGGAAAGCAATTATTTTTGAGTCAAAAACCTGTAAAAAGCCATATTTCTTCATAGCTCAGCATTCCCTAGAAGAAATTGAATATGATTACTGAGTAGTAACAAAACCTTTACCAGTTTCCTAGCCCATTTAAGGACTCACACAGAGTGTGTAGACATTGTGTTTTTGTTGAAGCCATCTTCTTATTGTGCTTACTCTACTTGTCTGTGTTAGCTCATTTAATCCTTTTGTGGCACAATTACATTTTTATTATCTATGTTTGTGCCTAGCTTCTTATACTGATGAAATGCAACTTTTATGGCCCATATTTAATGATAGTTTTTTCATATCTAGTATAATAATTGAAAGCTTCAATTATTCTGCAGCATTTTGTGTGCACCATAAAAACAACCAGAGATAAACTAATAAACAGAAATTTTGTCAGATCAAATCTGAGTGTTGTTTTAGAGAAATTGTTTTTAGGGTTATGTAAACAGTTTTAAAGATGATTTAAAGGCTTCTTATGTTGATCTCAACAAATCTTTCTCTATGTATTAAATGGCGCCCCAACCAGCAGGGTGTTCATCAGGGACGTAGGGCAGGGGAGAGAGAATGAGGCAGGACAAGAGACACAAAGAATGAGAGCAAGACAGTTGTCTGATCAAGCTCTGAAAACTTTACTTCAGGGATGTCAATATAAGCCAAAACAAGAGAAAGCGTCAAGGAGGGGGGAAGAACCGAGGGGGCTTTCCGAAGGCCAAGTGGCAATCTTCAGTCTCCAGAGCCAGCAGTCACAGTGTCCTCCTCACCCACAAATATTCTTACTGTTAAGCTACACACGGTCTCTCAGGACTGTATGTGTAAGCCAGTAATTTTCCACAAGGCCATGGTTAAGGCCATGGCTCCTGGCAAGATGGCAACTTTTTATATTTTACAACAAACTTTAAGGCGCCCACAAGAATCACAGATCATGTGATACATATCAAGTAGTTTGTGAATGCCTTTGGAGGAATCGAAAGCAATTCCTCCCAGCAATTCTTAGTGAAATCAAACTTACAGGGCTTTAGTTTTCTGGGAAAGCAAAATGAAACATAAGTATAAATTATTAAAAAAACATAAATGGTAAGGGAAATATGTATTCTTTGGAAATTATTAGTAAGTAGTTAGTGATGGGTTTTGCACATGACTTGAACAATCAGATTGCATGTTTTAAAATTACCAGACGGTAGACATGATAAGAACATGGCATCTCTTTTCTATCATTAAAACATTGAACTTCTATAAGAGCAGAAAATCTGTAAAATGCTTCAGTTTAAAAAAAATATATACTACAACTTATGGTATGCAGTTGTTTTACCTCTGAGCTCTGGTGTTTTGAGCAGAGTTTGTACATGCCATATGGTATCAGGACATGTGTAAGACATAAAAGCAGATGCTATGTATATAAAATAGGGAATACAGAAAGGTGTAGGCTTCTATTTAAAAAAAAACTACTTTAATTATAGTTTTTAAAAACTATTTAACCTCCTTCTACCCACTACTCACTGGAGTCAGGGGAAAAAAGGTTAATAGAAAACGGGTTGTGGACCTATTTAGAAAAAGTTCTTTGCAGTGGTTCTAATCTTCACTGTCAGCAGTCCAGTTCACTAGCAAAACACCAAACACAAATGAGAAGCAGTAGTCCAGTCCACTTGGAAAACAACAAACATGAGTCAGTAGCAGCAACTTGATCCAGAAGAAACCTTGAGGCTCTGCTGATGGGCATAAGTCTGTGGAAATGGTAAGAAGCAGCCAGATTACCACCAGAATATCTTTGATGCATTTCTCTCTACAAAGTCACAATAAGCAACAATCAGCAAAGAAAGCAAAGCGAACAAATGCAAGAGCACTGTCCACTGTCTGTTGGGTTATGCTTTCCAAACATCACGTGTTCTCTCAAGCATCCGCTCTAGCAAAACATCACGTGCCTTTTTACCAGGCAACTTCCAGAAAAAACACCATGGATCTGTTCTCAGGCAAAACATCCTCATAGAAGACAGTATTCAGAAAAACATCACATGACACAACTGAGTCTCCAACAAAACCAGAAATTCCCACTTCAGAAACATATAGGGCACAAAACAAGGGACTGCTGCCAAGACATGTCAATATGTCACAAGTTGATTTTTGAATTAATTTATGGTTATGTACGTCAAGAAATCTTTTGCCAAATTCTTTCCCAATTCTTTGTAATCTTCATATTTATGACATGCAGTTAAAATCCAAAGTTTACAATACACTAGGTTTTAAATTAAATCTTAGGTCATTTCATAAAATACAACGGACTGTAGGCATAAAATGTTGCTCCTCCAATCTCTAGAATTCAATACTTTCTTCCATATAACATTTAATATTTCAATGTACTTCAATTTACTCTAGAAGCAACACTGTAGATAAAGTGGAATTTTTGGAACAGAAATACTTTGTGCATATGTATAGTTGAAGATGTATCCCTAGGAGCAGACACATACTAATTTTCAGATGACTCATAATAATTTAAGAATCTTTATGTATTTAGATTAATATAGAACAGAATTTTTAAATATATATTTGAAAATTAGTTTTAAAGTTGTAATGTCTTACTAACTACCATTTTATTTAAAGACTTGTTTATTAATTATATATATTTATTGGGTGGGGGGAGTGCTCAGCATGGCATGTGTGTGGATGTCAAGGTGCAAGTTAAAGGAGTGAGTTGTTTACTCCCACCATTTTGGTCAAGGGGAGCAGACTCAGATCCTGGGGCATTGTGGCAAGAGCCTTAACTTACTGATTCATCTGACATTTCCGTAAATATTTTGTTGTTTGTTTATTTGTTTAAACAAATTTATTTCCTTGTATAGATATTTAAAAAGCCAGAGTGCCAGTAGAACATAGAACTTGACATTTTCTTGTATCAGCACTTGAAACTATTGTCCATTGCTTCTCAAGAATGTTCACATTTCTGTTATTAATATATTGATATTTTTAACAAATGCTATGTGTGATTCAATTATGTGTTTGAGCAAGACATGCCTGTTTTCCTTGAGAAAGAGCACCAAAATGCTTGTTGAGTAATGTAGAATAAACTCAAACAGAATGCAGCCCTGTAAGCAGCAGCCTCCCAAATGTGCTGTTTATCTACTGTGGCATACCCTGGGTCCCATGGTATTCCTATAATTTTCAATGAAAATGTCCAGGTCCTTAATTTGTGGATATATGTAGATGAAAAACAAGTCTCTCTCCTAGAATGAAGCCATGTGAGGTATATATAACACACAGTTGCTATGTAGGTGTTTCCACAGGTTTCAACTGTAATTCTCCATTAAATATTGGATCCTGGTATGTTTTTTTTCTTCATGTTCATTACTAAGCTAAGTACAATCATGAGCCTATGTGCATGAATTGTAGTGGGTCTCTACTTGCCTGGTTTTCACTTTTCTCACTTCTGAGCTGAGCTGGTTTGTCACCTCACTTTGTCATTGTATACGTATTGATCTAAGCACCATATTATTAGCAACTTATTTATCTTTTGCTACTTTTCAGCTAATTATAGGCTTTCTTCAGTATACAATTTTGTAGTCACTTTTGACAAGTTTGATGGTTGATTTCTGATTATTAATAATATTTGTAGAATTTGATCCAGAATATGTTTTCTATATTTTGTTCTACCTTCCTATCGTATTTCTTATAAAAATTTTATTAGACTTGTTGCTTGACACTCACGTACATGTGTAGTGTGCATTATGATTATGCTCACCTTTCTCTGGACTCCTTCCTTTCATCCGTCAGTTCTGCTTCTTCTCTCCTCCTCCGAGCACGTCCCTTTCTCACATTCTTGTCTTTTTGTTTTGTTTTGTGACCTACTGGTTTAACTAGAATTGTCTGTGTAATGGTGATCTGGAATTTCCCATTGGGGCTAGAGTGGGCTCCTTGTTGGGTACACAACTGAAAATAGTCATTACTCCTCCACCAGAAACCATCAGTAGCCAATTTGAGTCCTCTTTGATCTATGACTAACAGCTGACAAACCTAATCTGCTGAAGGCTCAGGGCTGAAGCTAAGTATTTTCATATTGATAAATTTTTATGTCATCCTGGCCTCAGAACATTAAAAAAGAAAAGAAGAGAAGTTTGAGTAAGTTTCCCAAGAGGTTTGAGGATTTTTAAACCTTCCTTCTTGGACTGGGTTATCAATACATAAGGGCTTGAAAGCATTCAATACAGGATAGAACTTGGGAGAAGTGAACTAAAATTTCAGCTTCCATATTCAGCAGTTGTGAAGGAAAATGAAATGGAAATTATTTTCTTTTAATAGTGGAAAAGAGAATAAACTTCCTGTAAAATTTTAGGTTTGTCTCAATTCTTTTTTATTAAGATGCTGAGTAAGTATGCCACACATTTGCATAAGTATTAAAATAATTCATCATGATTAATTCTATTACAGTAAGTCTCAGCTTTAATTCACAATCTGCCATATACTATAGTGATTTCCTAGTATTTCCTAGTATTTCCAGTATTTCCTAGGCTTCTGGTGAAATTACAGATCCTATAACAGCACCAGAGTCATGTGAGTTGCTGTGATTAATATGATCCCAAAAAGGATCAATATGGATTGGCCAGTTTCAAATACTTGTGAAAAATTGCTTAAAATATGATGTATATTCCACCATGTAATAGAAAGGGAAGGGTGAGGTCATCTAATCTCAGAAGTAGATAAACATTTGAATGAGGGATTCAGATACCTAAAGATCAGAAGGAAACAAGACAACTCTAGAGTCACATTTGAAATTTACAGGGAACCCAGTGGATGTGAATGGTGAGGTTGGCAATTGAAAGGCCTCAGACACAGTGTAGTGAGCTAAGGAAATCCTAGGTGAGTCTCTTAGTAGATAAAACCTAAAGTGATTATGTGTTATTGATAGGGGCCAAAGCCTCAAACTCATGGGAAATTGACAAAGCCTATCTCTCATGTCAGGATCAGAGGGTGGTAAAGCCTTCATCTGGTACCAGTGGGAATGTTGGTATTATGTATACAAGTATATATGTTTACAAATGACTGACTATGCAGTCATTTATAGTCATTGACTATAGTGTGCAGAACTATCAACAAAGTTTCCTCCTCCTGGGTGTTTCTAGCCCAAGGCCTACAGAAACCTCCTGAGGAGGGCAGCTAACTCCTCCTCTCCTTTGAAGAAGTGTGTTATCAAAGTAGAAGTGCTGAGATCCCTGGTTGCTGAGTGAGTGATGCCTCTCCAGCAGAGGGTGCACAGACACCCTGGCCCCAGAATTTCTGTACTTGTGTCCGTCCTTTTCTCATTCCCACAGTCAGGTTTCTAAGACCCAATCTGCATAGGGCATAGGAGAAACAGAATAGGACCCAGCCATAACATAGGCCTGATAATTATAATATTTCCTGTAACCAAGGAAAATGTATGGTTTTCTTTTCATTTCTCTATTTCAGCCTCTCTCTCTCTCTCTCTCTC
>JADRCD010220706.1:6517-22277 GCA_019843815.1 Montemys delectorum | reverse complement strand
TATGTAAGAAGGTGCATGTGGTAGCTAGATGACAAGCTCCGGTGTCTTCCTCATGAACCATATTCACCTCTGTGTGATAGAGTCTTTCTCTCACTGAGATTTGGAGCTTCCCAATTAGACTAGACCAGTAGTTCTAACTCTGTGTGTCACATACCCCTTTTATTAAACTTTTATCTCCAAAAATATATACATTATGATTTATAACAGCATCAAAAATTATAGTTATGAGGCCAGGCGTGGTGGCGCACACCTTTAATTCCAGCACTTGGGAGGCAGAGGCAGGCGGATTTCTGAGTTCGAGGCCAGCTTGGTCTGCAGAGTGAGTTCCAGGACAGCCAGGGCTAAACAGAGAAACCCTGTCTCCAAAAAAAAACCAAAAAAAAATTATAGTTATGAAGTAGCAATGAATAATTTTATGTTTGGTGGTCACCACAATATGAAGAACTGTCTTAAAGGGTTGAAGCTTTTGGAAAGTTGAGAACCACAGGGCTAGGCTGTCTGTCCAGTGAGACTCTAGAATCATCTTGTCTCCAACGACTCAGTGATGGGATTAGAGGTACTCCACATCCGCCATAATTTTTTTGTGAGTATAAGGGATCAAACTCAGCACCTCATACTTACATAGAAATCACTTTGCTGAGTGAGCCATTGCCAGCCTTGGATTTTCTTTTCATCCTCAGGGTTCTATAATTTTATTCACAATTCAACACCTTTCTTTTGTACCTTAGATCTTGATATTGGCCTCAGTAGGAGATGGATTTACTGGAGATATTGCAATTGATGATCTGTCATTCATGGATTGTACCCTCTACCCAGGTAAGAGAGACAATTTCAAAGACATGCGAATTTCTATATTCAGGAATAACCTAAAGTGTCCTCACTTGTACAGTTCCTTAAAGGTATTGACACTTGAAAGTTTATTCTAAATATTTACTAGTAACTAGTCTAAAACCTTTGAAATATAGTAAATATGCTGGAATCTCTTCTTTCTTCCCTGGTACAAAATATCAAGAAGTCCTACCTGAAGTTATACTGCAGCACCATGATCCTTGTGAGACTTCATCATTGTAAAGATAACTATTTCAATGTAGTAATTACTGAGTTGTTTATAGTCACATTGCATTTTTAAAAACTTCAGTACTATTTCATTTCTCTTCAGTGACACCAATATTTAAAATTTATGCTATACTGTAACTATTCCTAGTTATTGTTTATAAACTATTCCTTCCACATTTTTACATTTATATCTATTGAAAATAGACTATTTCCAATATTTATATCTTCACCTGCCACCTCTCTCCTAAACTCCATACTTATGTTCTGTTCAACATCACAACTTGGATTCCTAATAAAATTATCAGAGATAATGAAAGAAGCTACTAAAAATCAGAACAGCCCAGGCTTGGAACAGGGTGTAGAGAAGGGGCTGTTCCTACTCTCCAATGGTTCAGTAAAACTGAAAATGAAATTCATAAGCATTACCCTGGCACTCAGACCAGGAGCTCTTAATTCAAATGACGTGGAAGACCAGTGTCATGTGAGGGGTGTGGAACTCAACCTTGTGAAGGAAAAAGTGGGATGGAGAGCAAGGCACCATAGGCTCTGTGAGTCCTCAAAGATTCCTGATTTACCATACAGGGTATTAAATCTAAGATGGCTCCCAGAGCACTAGTGAGACAGCAAAAAGGACTGTTTGCCCTCACCCCAAGCCATCGTTGTCTGTCAGATTCCACTTGCTTTGCAAGTGGTCTCTTTGTTTCTCTCCTTGAACCTCATATCATAGTCTCTCAACAGCAGCCCAATGGTTCCTTTTAAAGTTAGATGATAAGACAATACCTACACGATCATCAGCATCTTCCCAAGACTGCCTGTCTCATTCGGAGTCAAATCAAACTTCAGTTAGGTCTCAGAAAGAGTAAATGATGGGCTACCCCAGACTTCACGCCTCTCCTTTCCTCTGTGAGCCTGTATAGTCTTCAACTATAAAAAAAGGCCTTCTACCTAGTATTTAGTCAGTCTATCCAGTTAAGTTCAATCTGGGCTTGGCCATATGCTTTTCCTTCTTGGCCTATCCTTCTTCTGGATACCCATGTTTATTCAGTGGATCCTTGGAATACTATACACGTTGTTTTCTGGCATTCTCTCTCTTTAGTCCCTAAATTTATTTTGTACACAGTGACAATTTCACTTATAGTGAAATTTCCCTTTTCTCTGATAATAATTGCAGTTATAAGAAAGCAGGTATATTATTTGCTTGCTGTTTTATATCTTGCATGTGGAGATGATATTCTAAAGGGAAGGATAGAGTGGTACCCATCTTTTAGGTGTTTTTATTAACTTCATTATGTATTCTATTGTATTATTTCTTAAGTATTAAATGTTTCCATATAAAATATATCTTACTGCATATTAGAGAAACTTCTCAAAAGGCAATTCTCATTTGCATATAACCACAAACTCTACTTCTAGCTCTGAAGCATGTGGGTTAGCTTAGGAAAAGAATAGCAATGATATCAATTTCTTATTGAGAGCTCTGCAAAGCCTCCTGCAGCTCTAAGCTGAAGATTTCCATTCCATATCTACTGCCCATGTGGAACTAGAGCTAACAGCCAGAATCCCATCTGAGATGTCTGTTTTCAAATCACAGGATGGATAACAGAAAGCAATATACCCGTATTAGGATATGGTATGCATATATTTATATACATTCACAAAGTTAAGCCTAGCAATGGGATAATAGTCAGTATTCTCTAGCTACAGGGAGATTCGTAAGGGCCGAGAATTTGTAAATAGACTTCATACTACAACATAAGAACAGTGTTTTATAAAATCTTGCATCCTTTTCATAGTGCTAGAGATGGGACGGAGACTTCATGCATGCTAGGTAAATATGTCAGTACTGAACTACAATCCCAGATCAATCCTATAATGTTTTAATTGTTCAGAATAAGGCCTGGTCCATCTAAGGTTGCTAGATGTTAACTGATAAGTAGAATCAGTAACTTTACTATTTAGCCTTATGTTGAGAAATGAAGCGACAAGGTACCCAGACATCTCTATATCTTGAGTCCATGACATGAACAACTAGCATGCTGATAATCAGATATATTAACCCTTTATTATTTCTACTTTGCAACTGTAAAATATTAATTTTCAGAATACAAGTGAGCTAGATTGTGTAAAACTTCAGGGCAAGAATACTATTACAGCTTAAATTTGTCTAATTTTAATGGCCTGGGTTTCCCTACATACCTTCCAAGTTTATATTTAGAATCATTATGGCTTTGGCAATGGTGTAGAAGAAAGAAGAATATAGAAAAGTAGGGTAAGTCATCACTAAAACTCTAGATTCCACAATTATTTTGCTGATTTTTTTTCCTGTGGCTAATGGTGCCAAGATGGCCAGAGTGGAGTTGCTGGAGGCAGAAGCAGAGATGTGAAATATCTGTTATAGACCATTAGCCCCAATTTTATAGTTCAAGTTTGGGGAAAAAAAAACATAAAACTTTAAAACTTGTCTGAACTGTTTGACTCTGTGTTATCTTCATAACAAATGAGACTTTTGGTCCAACCCAAAATGCCCCACGGAGCTGAGTGTTCCATCAAAGAATGTCAGACAGTATTTTGTAAATTGAACACAAACAAAAATGAGACAGTAATATATTACTCTTTATAATTCTCAGCCAGTGCTCTTCTGTTATCACATTAGATAAGGTAGGATGAAGGCCTGTGGGTTCATTTATACTCATCAATTTGCTTTCTAACTAAAAGACGGTTTTGTTGTTCAGTAATGCAGTGCTGTGGAATGAAAATTAAAATTCATGAAAATACAAACAGGAATCATTGAAATAGTTCCTAAAGTACTGAGGCTTTCTGTCTCCCCTGTGATTTCAGAGGAACAGCTAGAAGGTTCTTTTCTCTTGCCTCGGCTGCAGCCTCTCCTTCTCCATGCTTTTCCTGATACTGCTCACAATGCCAGTTTTGTCCATCAACCCCGGGCTGAATTTCAGCTGGGACCTTTGACATTTGACATCCTGCTGTACTTGTCCTCTGGCAAATTCTACTGACTTCAACTTAGAATAGCTCTCACATCTATCCTTTCTTTTCCTTTAGCTCCACAACGACCCTCCTCCCAGAGAGCAGTACTGACTGGACTTCGAGCTTCTCTGCTCCAAGTGTTCGTTGTTCAGCAGTTTTCCCAGTAGTGTTCTCAGTAACTTCTGGTTTTTGCTTTCTTTTCTTTCTTTCACTTTGTCTATAACATCATCATGACCCTTTTAATTTCTAATTTCTTATGTGGATAAGACTTTATTTTATGCTCATTAACATTTGTGCAGTGAACATTAATTGTATACCAAACTACTTTTTCTTGCTCAATATTTAATTTTATGTCAATGTGTCCATTCTAATTATTAGTTACTAAAATGGCCAGAACACTGATATTATGTGATTATCAGTTGTTAAGGCATTTATTAGCCCTTCATTTTTAACCTAGAAATCATTCTTAAATAAATTTCACATTTTACAACTCACAACATATTAAATTCCTAAATGTATACTAACTATTAATAATTAGCAATATTTTTTTGTATTCTTCAACCTTTCACTGACCTCTGCATGCTATACAATCAATATCCTGGTTTTTGTTGTTGTTGCTGTTGAAATGGATTGGTGTGATTCTTGGCATCTGTACTTAGTAGCATCAATGTTTCACCAATAGATGTGCCGAGTTCTTTGTCTTAGCAGATTATTCATGTGTGTTCCAAGGTGGACAGATGGAAGGGAGAGAGTGCTTATCTCCGCCTTCACCTGACAATGTTTCCTGCTGCTTCCTGTCTCTCTGAGATGATGCAGAGCAGGTGGAATAATCAGTTATATTTGTTTTAAATTAACACAATTATTATGAGCAATTCACATAAAAAATAAGTGAAGTAGTGCTTTTATAGTATTTCTTTTAAAATCTGTAGTGGTGTAGAGATTCAGAATAATATACATTATTGTGAAAGTTTACAATGAAATATAAAATTTCTAAGTAAAAACCAGGACATTTGTAGTAGTGATTATAAGCTCACATAGTTTTAGCTTCTTTAGTATAACATTATACAGTAATCTAGTATTCTATTTTCATATAATGATTAATGTCCAAATTTTGTGTATATATGGAAAAATGAGCCACCACCATTGTAAGTTCAATTTATAGACTTCTAAGAGTAAAATTTGTTAAATAACTAGCAACTTCCTTTAAAGGTAAAACATGTAAATTTGTTTATTTCTAATTGAAAGAAATGCTAAACACTAAAAATAGAGATGGTTGTTTCAAAGCTTAGAATCTCCAGTTTATACACGTAGAAGCAAGCTCTCTACCTAAGACTCAGGAAACAACATGGGAAATAGGAGCATGAAAGATTGCAAGAGCCAGAGGACCAGGGCAGCGAAGATGAGATGGTGTCTCTTACATATTACAGGAAGTTGTACCATGCAATCTTGAAAATATGGTCATCCAAGCAAGATCTTCACAATGCCGAACCAGCAGACATCCCTAGGTGGATGGGTAAATCTCACAAGGCCTCAGCCCTAGTTGAAGAGCTAGAGCCAATTAACTAATGGCTGCTAACAGAAAACAATTCAGCCTCGATTCAGTCTTTTTCCCAGGATAAGCCCCTGATACATTAACCAATCCCAAATGGTCAACCTTAAACACATAGACATACAAGCAAGATTCAGTAGACTCAGCAAGTTGTATTTATATATACATACATACAAACAATTAGTAATTAAAGAAGAGGTCATGAAGTTCAACAACTGGAGGGAATGGGAGAAGTTGGAGAGGGAAAATTGTGATGGAAATGATATAAACACAATAATGCTCATAAAATTTACAAAAAGTAATAAAATGAATGTAAAAAGAAGTTAGATTTCTGGTGGAAGTTTTGTTAACTGATACTTTTGGTTTTAGTTTCAGTTTTTTTTTTTCACATGAGTAATTTACTGTGGTGCAATTCATAAAGGTAAGGCTTGGAATCAGCCGAGGTACCCATCAACGCATGAATGGATAACGAGAATCCATATGTGTATCCATCATTAACCACTAAAATGGATGGAAAATACTATTCTTTTAAAAAAATAAATGGAGGCAGATGACATCATACTGAGTAAAATGAGTTGGACACAAAATCAGAAATTTTATCTGTTTTCTCTTGTGTGTGGACACAAATCAGTAAAAGTAGAAGGCTTGTAATAACAGCGAAGGTGACTGGTGGTGAGTAGAGCAGAAGAAAGGACATATGTCACCTATATGCAGTATTCCATGTTTGGAACTGTCCAAGTGAAACCCATTAATGTGTGTAAAGAATGTATACTAAAATGATAGCAAAGCAAGAGTTTGAAAAGGGAAAGAGCTAGCTCAATTGCTCTTTTATGAGCTTTAATTCCATTTAAAAGTACTTCACTCTCATGCACTATTGCCCTTGTATATCCCATGCTCACAGAATTTATTAACCTACGATAGATAAGCAGCATTAAAACAAAGGAACTGTAAACCATTAGAAGGCCCCAAGCATAGAGGCCAGGAGTTGAAATGTTTGTAGTGGGAAGAGCCTTCACTTCACTGAAGGAACGGTGTTACCTCCTCAGGACCATCAATGTTCTATTTCTTAGCAAGCTGCTGAAGGGTCATTGTAGAAGGCTGTGCTCCTCTAGACAGAGGTTAATCTACTGTCTCTAATTTGAAGAAGGCCTCACTTCAGTTCTTCAAAGTGTCTGGGAAATGTACAACCTTTATCCCAAACCTCCTCTCTGTTTCTGATTGCACTTCAAAGTAAGAATGCCTATAGATATGAAACTTTCCTTTGAGTTCATGTTATAAAGCAAACATATTTTAGAAGACAAGATTTTTCTATCAATCATATATATAGTAGTTGGGGTTCTCTAGAGTCACAGAACTTATGGTAGTCTCTATGTAGTAAAGGAATTTATTGATGACTTACAGTCTGTAGTCCAACTCCCAACAATCAACTCCCAACAACGGTCGGCAGCAGCTGTGAAGTCCAAGGATACAGCAGTTGCTCAGTCCCACAAGGCAAGCAGGCAAAGCAGAGAGAGCCTTCCTTCTTCCAATGTCCTTATATGGGTCTTCAGCAAAAAGTGTGGCCCAGGTTAAAGGTGTGTGCCACCACACCTTTAACCCCAGATGACCTTGCTTGAACTGGTAGATTTCCCAATCTTAATCTTCTAGGATTCATAGCCACTATGCCACCACACTTTTAATCCCAGATGATCTTGAACACATAGAGCTTTCTCTCTTAATCCTCTGAGATTCATAACCACTATTCCTCAAGGTCTCCATGCCAAGATTCAGGTTAGAAACTTGTATCTCTCAGCCTCCAGATTAGGGCCACAGATGAGCCTTCTAATTCTGGATTGTAGTTCATTTCAGATATAGTCAAGTTGACAACTAGGAATAGCCACTACAATATGAAAATAAACTGAACAATACATCATAGTATGTAGCAAAGAGTTGTATTGTTATAAATCATTTTCAAACAGTAACTGTGGTAGGATGTTGTTGTTGTTGTTGCTGTTGTTGTTGTTTGAGATAGAGGCTCACCATGTACTCCTGACTGGCCAGGAACTTGTTACGTAGAACAGACTAGACTCAAAATCATAAATCTGCCTGCCTTGGCTTCCTTGGCTGAGATTACAGGCCTGAATTACCCACACCTGGTCAGTAACTGTATTTGAAATTTCACTTAAGAAGAGTTTACCCAGACACTTTATGTCGGTAGTTCTTAACTTGTGGGTGATGGTCCCTTTAGGAATGAATGACCTTTTCATAAGGTTCACCTAAGACTGAGAGAAAACACAGATATTTGCATTATCAGTCAGAACAGTAGCCAAATACAGGTATGAAGTAGCAAGAAAAATAACTTTATGCTTGGGGTCACCACAACTTGAGGAATTGTATTAAGGAGTGCTAGGATTAGATCTTTTTCAATCATACTAAATAGAGCTTTTCAGTCTTAGTCTACTCGGTATGCAGTGCCTTAGGAACTAAGTGTCATGACCCTGAGCTATAGATAGTTTCACCTTCTCAATAGTACGAAGATTGATTAAATTTAAGCTCAAGAAAACTTCTAGAACTTTAAGTCAAAGTCATTTCTAAACATGAAAGGTCACAAGAAAAACATGGACATTGTTACCTCTAGAGAGACATAGATAGCAGCTCTGTGAATTAAGTCATCTATTTATATCTAAAGCTGGTAAGCATTACCATAACTGAGGGCTGTAAGATATTCATCCTGTTTGCTTAATGATCAATAGGGGAAGAATCCTAGCACAAAACAAGCTATAAAAATCTATTTTATCAAAGAGGTTGTATTGGTATAGCCTGAAGTTGATCATACTTGATGCAAGGAATTTGCAGAGCAAGGGGTTAGAACACTGAGCCCATCTGGCACCCGAGCCAACAATTTAGGAAATCTTCCCCTGGACAGATGTGAAGTGGTTTCCTTTCCCCATGGCTTAGCAATGTGGAAGAAGATCAGATCAGCGCACACTAATCTCTGCTTCTCAGTGGTCTTGGAAAATGGCCATTTGTATGTTGTTTTTGCAATTTCTGTTTCAACTGGAAATCTCCCATTGCATTCATTTATTTCTTTAAAGAAACAAATCCATTATTTCGACCCATTAGGTCAAAACATATAACTCACATTTTTAATGAACTGAATATGTCCACCCTAAATTAATAGATTGAAATCACAATCCTGATGATATTTAGAAATGGGACTGTGGGGATACAGTTGGAATTACATTAATGCCATGAGGTGGGGCCTGCAGATGACATTATAGCCTCATAAAGAGAAGGGGAGGGAAGGTTGCTATACTCTGTGTGAAAACTCTGTGCTAATATTACTAAGGTTAAGGTTCTTCCAACAGAGAGAATGAAGCTTATACTATGAAATAGCAGTGTTCAAGACCAGTTGGTACCAGAAAAAGAATAGACACAGATAGAATATACAATACAGAATAGAGAGACATAAACAAAAGAAATACTGTGGAGCAAATAGTCTCTTTAAGCAATTTCTCTTTCTTGGAATCAGTGGGTGTCTTATCCCCAAAACTGAGTGTCCATATAGACCATACATCCTTTACAGAAAACTAACTCAAAATGGATTGAAGACCTATGTATAAAAACCAATGAACTACAAAACTCCCAGAAGACAATATAAAATCTAGAGGACATTGGGTGTAAAAATAATTTTAAGTACAGCAACAAAAGGCATGAACTATTAAATAATATATGACTTATCTGGATTGTATTAAAATTAAAAATCTTTTCTCTTTAAAAGACATTGGGGAATGAAAAAATAAAATAAGTCACATATTGTGAAAGGCATTTGAAAAAAGAACTTTGTGAGGAAAGAGGGTTATTGTAAACATCCATGGAACTTTTATATCGCAGAGTTAAGTGATAGATCCATGATTTTAAATCAGTGAATGTGAAGGGGCTATTCCAAGGACCAGCCTGTGCTTGGAGAGGGGTTCAAAGAGAAGGGGTGTCTAGGAGCAGTGAAAGAATAACTCAAAGTCAAATCGTGGATCCAAGCTGACAACCTTTGCCCTCTTGGATACAGCTTTTTGAGTCTGCTTCTTTCTATGTTCTAATTTCTCTCTGGAGATTTCTTTGTCTCTATATATACTGCTTGCTTGCTATTCTAGGCGATCTCTCTGCCCAAGTCCTGCTGGCTTGTTTGTGTTCTCCAAGCAGTTCTCTCTTTTTATCTTAAAAAATTCTCTGGATAGCTCACATCCTGCAGAACACAGGTCCAGTCTTTTATTTTACATACTAATCCAGTCATTTACTCCAGGTTTCCTTTTGATTATCCTATGAATCAGCATCCCTTCACCCCAGCCCTTTGATTCTTTGGAAAAAGCAAGCATACTTTTTTTTTCCTTAATGTTGCAAAAGAATTCAGAAAACTGTCTGCCTTTGTTAAGCACAGATAATAAACTAGCTGGCTGAGACCCTATCCTGAAATTACCATTTCCTTCACACCTGGGCCTGGACTGCTATGCCCCAGACTGACCTTTTAACTCAGGAATCTGCCTGCATTTGTATCTGCCTGTATTTGTATCTTTCTAACAAGACAGCTGGCTTGTAGTGTAGTTACCTTTTTTTCTGAAGCCCCTCATAATTCATATTCATCCTTATATTTTTACATAGTTGAGAAATTATATATTTTCAAAATCATGTATTTTAAAAGTTCTTTTCCACAGCTTTAAGGGCTGTCCTGAAGGTCCCAACATTTAACATTTTGCTGAGACATTAGCCACACCTTTGCCTGTTGGACTGGAACTGTCTGATTATGGTAGAGTTTTTAATGTTATCAGGGAGGCCATTCCTTAAAGGAGGAGTATAGAAAATGTGCATTGCTATACAAACACATATTATGCTGACAGTAGCCTTCATGTGAAAGCTCACTTGCAGCCTTGTCCCAGGGGCAGGAGGCATGTCACTCTGTCCCCACCAAGGCCATACCAGGCTCAGCAGAGGTAATGTGTGAAATGCACGTACATATATGAAAATGTTATAATGAGTCCTATTATGAATAATTAATATGTATTAATAAAATGAATTAAAGTTCTAAAAGAAGCAAGAGATCTGAACAAATCCTTCCTCACAGTTATAAATCAGAAAAATATGTAACCGAAAGTATGTTTATCATACATCTTTAGGGAACTGTGAATCAGAATACTGATATATCCTTCACAGATTTTAGAATATCCAAAATCAAAATACAAAAGGCACATCATCCCAGCAAGGATGCAGGTAAACAAGCAAGCACTGTTCTTCCCATATGGAGAATGTCAAATAGTATGACCATTGTGTAGATGGCTGGATTTTCCCATAGGATGAAATATTGTTACCATCGATTCAGTAATAAAACATATCAGTATTTACCTAAAGGAATACATATATATATATATATATATATATATATATATATATAACACTTATACATGGGTAGCTTATTCATAATTGACAAAAATAAACTGGAATCAACCAACATACCATTCTGTCAGTCCATTACACATTTCAATCATAAGTCTTCCATTACTTTTGTTTTCTCATACATGTATACACATGTATAATATGTGAAATTAAAGAAATCACATTATTACTTGTTTTCTATACTAATACTTTCCATTCTGATTTTTTTTTTTAAAAAAAAAGAATCATAACAGAAACAACTGAGGAGAGGGAGGAAAGTTTACAAGGAGAGGGAAGAAGGTTTACTTGAGCTCACAGTTTAGAAGCTACATCATGGCTGCACTGAGGTCATCTGTGGCATCCGAAACTTGTAGCAGCAGTAATGTGCATGGCATCGACCATAGAGCAAAGAGAGTACTAGAAAATAAGTCCATATGACCTTCAAGGATTGTTGTCAGTGACCGAACTACTTCTGTTAGCTACACCACACTTCTCAAAGGTTCTAGAGTCTTCCAGAATGGTATTGTAAGTCAAGTAGGAAATGAGAGTTGAAACACATGAGCCTGTGATGACATTTCACACTAAAGCCATAACAATTCTTAGATGGGAGTGCAATAATGTAGGGTCTTTAGAAGATAATTAGGACCTAAAAATTCACAGGAACATACAATATATCTCTGGAAAACAAAGAGAAGTTGGCTTCCTCTTTTCGAATATTAAGGACACAAAGATCAAGTGTTCACTTGCAAACCAGGATGTTGGGTTTTTTTCTAACTCCCAGCCTACTGACAACCTGATCTTGAGTTTCCCATCTTCCAGAACTGACAGTCAGGTTGTGGCTTTTTAACCCTCCAGTCCTTGATGCTATTTTCTGATGATCTCCCTCTTCTTATGACAGAGGATGAGAAACAGGGCATTATGTTAAGCTGTACAATTAGTCACTAATGGGCAAATACTGCCTACCTCAACTCATAAAAACTCATATGGTAACATAGAAGTGGTACAGTTTTGTATGGAAATGTGTACTCTCCCTGAAGGCATTTGGACTGGAGTACATAGCAGAGTAGCCTGTGGATTTCTCCTTCCCTCCGAGTCTTCCTCCGGTCCTCCCTTTCTTCTTCTTTTTCTCCTAGCATAAACATCTGAAGTCATCATTTAGTCATAATTCCTTTAGTGCTGTTTGTGGGGTGATGCATATATTATATTGTTTTCTTAACATATATTAATGTTCAAAGTGATTTATTCTGAAAAATAATTTTGAGAAGGAGAAAAGGTGATGATGTCATTAATGTCGAAGTAACTACTTTGATGTCTCTTCTGTCTGGAGTGGCTAAATCTCTGAACTTGTCCACAATTCATGGTATGACACTTAGCTCACTAAATTTCCAGGCTGCCATGAAATATTCATGTCCAGATACAGAAAACAATCAAACAAAATCAGAAAATCAAAAGCTGTGCCCAGGTGTGTGCTCTACAGCAAATGCTAAAGTAGTAGTCAAGAATAGCTGGTATCAGCTTAAATTTAGTCTCCATATATGAATTCAAGATGATTAACTGCAAATAGAGTTTTCTATAAATATGTATAATGCAAAGAAATGCCAAGAAAAAGAAAGCCCTTATGACCCAGTGCCATCTAAGCATTTATTCTTCTAGCATACCCTGAGCTTGGAACACAAATTAAGGGTCTATCTCGCAACCAACATGTTTCCAATGGATACCCAAAGTAGAGACAATAGCACACCACTCAGTGTGAACGATATGGATCTCTGTGAGAATCAGCTGCACAGTCCAGGTCCTAAACTGAAACCATATTATCTAGCACATGGACCACCATGGACCACAGAATGGCAATATGCCATCATATCCTGATTCACATGAAGGCAAATGCTGATATGAAGGTAACCAAGTGTGTTGCTCATAGAGGGCATTTCTGATACAAGATATACAACTCAGAAATTCCAGTGCCTCTTCCTTTGTGAATTTTAATTGCAGAGTGCGTTTTCAACAAAACTGCAGGAATGAACCCTTCTCAGGATAGGCATGACCCATATTATGATTAAATTCATTGCTGTTTGGAGTTTGCTTTAAACATTTTGGGAAGATTATCTACAAATGAATTTTCTCTGATAGTCCAGTGAAGCATATGAAGGCAATCTGGGCATTGAATGTTTTGAAACATTCAGTAAATTGTTTCATATACGACAGTAGTCTTTCCATATCCACAAGTACAATGTTCCATGGTCTCAATGAATGCCTGAAACCTCAGGAGTTGTTGAGTCATGTAGAGAGATAGATAACTACATGAAGAGTGCTAATTACATTTGGTTAACATGACATAGTCTAGAATCACTTGGGGAGTGATAACCTCCAAGTGATAACCTTTATCGAGAAATTGCCTACACCAGACTGTGGATATGCTTATGGAATGTTTTCTTGATTAATGATTGATATGGGAGGGTCCAGACTACTGTGGGTAGTGCCACCCATGAATAGGTAAGTGGTCCTACATTCTATAGAGAAAGTAACTGAGAAAGTCAATAAGCATTATTCATCCATAGTCTCTGCTTCACTTCCTGGTTCCATATTTCTGTCTTGTCTTCCCCTGATGATGAGCTGTAATGTATAAGCCAATAAACCCTTTCTAGCCTGAATTGCTTTTAATCATGGTGTTTATAACAACTGCTGTGGGACCATGAAAGGCAGCCTGTTTTCTGGTTGAGCTAGGTTAAAACTACGGAGACCCAGCAGATAACTCTGCAAAGGACAGAAGGAAATTTGCCATGCTCCTAGACACTAGGCTCCTGACATGAGGACCCAGCTCCATAATTCTGTGACCATCAGTCACTTAGGGCAACAACCCAAGCCCCTGGTATTCTGTCTGGACTCCACCCCCACAGTTACCTAACAACAGTCAGGTATGCTCCTCCCCACAGTTACCTGGAATCAGCCAGGTAGGCCTGGCCCACTATAAAAGGGGCTGCTTGTCCCCTCCTCACTCTCTTACTCCTGCTTCCTGCTTGCTTCTCTCATGCCCAATTGCTCCCCATCTCTCCACTTTCCCTTTCCACACCTCTCCATGTGGCCATGGCCCACTACTTCTCTATTCTCTCCATCTCTCTGCCTTTCTATAATAAATGCCTTAAAACCATGAACTGCATTTTCTCATTGGATCCACCATGCTGTAGCCATAGAGCAGGTCTTCCTCTGAAGAGCCACTCATCTAATCTCCCACAGGAGGCTTTCCTGTGCTCTCAGCCACCACAGCCACGAACCCTAGCAAGCCAAGGACTCTCCCCCCATTGGGAGCCAGTCCCTTTCCCTTCACTCCCAGGCTAGAGCCTGCCTGAGGGCCCCCACTCCATTCTCAGTTCTTCCATAGCATCCAGTGGTGACGGCAGTGCCCAAGAAGGAGAACCTGCTGTCATTGGCCTCTGTTCAGGCCCAAGGACCCCCAAAAGAACTCTGGCAGTTCCCCAGGGACCTCTGATTGTGCTCTTATCTCTAGAGAGGGGTCCTACATCTTCTCACAGCCCAATGCCTGCTGCCTGTTGGTGGCTTAGGGTGTGCATAGTCAAACTTCCATGTCCACCTCCATGAGTGGTCCTAGCTCTGTGGTGGGCTGGATGCAGGACACCATTTTAACCCCAAAACTGTAGAGAAGCAACAGAGGACATAGAAACCTAAGTATATGTATATAAATGTAGACATAGGTAATATAGATAGATATGCATGGCATGTTGTGATATGCTATAGACCTGATACATTTTAATTATTTTTTGCATTAATAATGTAATTACATAATTATTTCTTTCCATTTCTGCCTCCAAACCTCTATATATCCCCATGTTCTCTTTCAAACTTATGTTTTTTTAGCTATTATTATATACACATATATTGCATATATGTATGTAATATGTGTGTAAATGCAGCCTGATCATTCTGTATGATGCTACTTGTATCTATGATAAATTTTAATTGATAAATTTGGCATGGAAAGAGATTAATAATTTAAAATAGAAAACTTTAACACTATATTACAATGGTTTGTTTGAATATGGTCACAGTATTTCCTCTTTCAAAACTATGGTACTGCAGTAATATTCCTCAGGTAGTAATATGAATAACAGATATGAGAAGAAGAGAAAGATGTGAGCATTAGGATCCTACCCATCTCATGACATACCATCTGTTTCCAGTAACCCTGGATCACTGAGGCTCAGTTGACATCTTTTGTATATCAAGAACAGACAACAGATCTTTAGATGAAGACTTTCATTTGTTTTTGTTTGTTTCTAAAGTTCTTTAGAAGAGCAGCACTGTCAGAAGTTATTGGTTCTCATCTATGTATACTTGTTTGATTTTGTATGTGCACATGTACATGTACACATGCATGTACAGCCCAGAGGTTAGTGTTATATGCCTTCCCCAACTACCTATTGCCTTATTGTTGAAGACAGGGTCCCTGCTGGGCCTAGAGTTCACCAGTATAAGTAGGCAGGTTGGCTAGTGAGTGAGCCCTACGGAATCTGCCTGTCCCTACCTATCAAACTCCTAAGAGGCTCTGACAATACCTGACTAATACAGATATAGAGGCTCACAGCCATTCATTGAACTGAGTACACTGTCCCCAGTGAAGGAGTTAGAGAAAGGTTCTATGGAGCTGAAGGGTTTGCAGCCCCTTAGGATGAACAACAATTACTAACTAGTACCCTCAGAGCTCCCAGGGACCCAACCACCAATCAAGGACTATACAGGGTGGGATTGAATGTA
>JADRCD010220705.1:3598-48347 GCA_019843815.1 Montemys delectorum | reverse complement strand
GTCACTCAGCCCAGCATAACGAAGATGTACACAGTAAGTATACAACTCAGTGGAGATGATGTATACAATAAGCCTGTGCCCAGTGATGGTGTATACAGTAGGCCTGACATTGGTGAAGATGTTTACAGTAAGTATATAGCTCAGTGGAGATGATGCATACAGTAGGCCTGAGATCAGTGAAGATGTATACAGTAAGCCTATGCTCCGTCAAGATGATGTATACAGTAGGTCTGTGCGCAGTGATGATGCATACAGTAAACCTGTACTCAGTGATGATATACACAGTAAGCCTATGTTCAGTGAAGATGTATACAGTAGGCCTGTGTTCAGTGAGCATGTGTACAGTAAGCCTGTGCTTGGGGCCTGCCTTTCAAAAAAGACAGGATACAAACATTTCTAAGGCCCTTCAGTCTTTCCATTCCTCTTTTCTCCCAGGTGAGGCCCACGACCAGACTCAGTGGGAAGTGCCCGAAAAGACAGCAGGAACTTTAATAAATATTCTCAGAATAAATAAGTCAGTACCTAACGTGGAAACAGGACGAACTCACACCCGTGTTACAGAACACCCTCACACCAAGTGTGTCAGCCTGGCTGAGGGCAGCTCTGAGAAGCTACCCAGGGCGTGGATCACAGATAAAGTATGAACAGAGGGTAGCATCCATCCATCCATCAGCTTTTGCCCTTATCACGGTGGGGAAGGAAGTGTAAGAGCTCTCAGGGCCTCTGTTTGGTCTTGGTTGCATCACCCAGCCTGCTAATGGCCAGGGATGAATTAACCGCGGGGGAGGGGGTCCTACGGTGCTTTTCAACAGTCACGTCTGCAGCTTCCTTCCCAGATGCCTAGACACCCAGCCCCCAGCTCCTCTGCACTCTGCAGAAAGCTTTTCTTGGCTGCAGTTCCACCCAGGGACCTCCACTGCCCACTGGCAGAAGAGAATTCTTGGCTGTGGAAACGGGTGAACTCCACATATTTTACAGATGAGAGTAAACTCCTGGTGACTCTAAATGTGGTGTGAAACGGACGAAAGTCATTCTGCTAAAATAACATCACTGCCACCGCCACCCTACGCAGACACCCGCGTCATGGAAAGAGAAGGTCCCACAGGTCCCCGGGGCCTCCGCCACTGCAGCCTTTTGTGCCTTACGCTCAGTCCCACGTCATTTTCTCTAGTTTTCTACTTTTGCTTTTTTTTTTTTTTAATTTCTCTTTTTTCTTGCACATGTGTATTTTGTTTGTTTTAGAAGTGTTCTATTTATCCTGTAGGAAGACAGCCCAATGTCATACAAAGGCAAAGGAGGAAAATCACAATTTTAGTCGTGAGACCTTACCCATCCATTAGAGCCCCTTTCTGCCTACCTAGATTGATCCCAATCATGTATGCCTGCAGAGAAGAAATGATCACCAATCTACTGCCACTGGGTCAAGACTGTCAGAAACGTCCTTCTGGATGGGACCGATGACAATGGACATTAGAGACACGGAGTTCCTAGAAAACAGAGAACTTGTTGACTTATTTTTATGTTTATATATGTTTTTCTTTGCTTTGTTTGGAATATTTAGGCAGCCCAGACCCCTAGGTTTCTAGGTTAAGGAAAGTAAACAGCCAGAGGACATTGTATTTTTCAAGTACTGTCCTCTACCTCGATGTCAGCTGGTTTCTCGCAGCCACCAACCAGCACTCTGACCAAAGCCCTGCCAGCCAGGAGTGCCCTGATCATGCACAGAGGTTCCCACCGAACGCTCGGCATCTGTGGGTGTGCGAGTGGGCGCGCAGCACGTGTTTATATGTGTGCACCCGTGTGTTTGTGGGGGGCGCGTGTATCTGCGCGCGCGGGTGTGTGGCGGGGGCGGGCACTGAGCCCGGGGGCAGGGCTCCGCAGCGAGAGTGGCAGCTGGACTTGCGATGCTGCGAGGGACAGGGTGCAGAGCCGCAGTGCCGTAGCGGGGAAGCGGAGGCAGCCTCCCCTTCCAGCCGCGGAGGCGGAAGACCCTGGGGCGCCAACCCTGGTGGCTGCCTGATGTCTCCGCCCCAGAGAGGGCTGCGCTGGGAGAACGCCCGGGCGCCCGCTTCGGTCCCCTTCTGTCTCTCGGTTCCTCTTTCCTCCCAAGTAAGGGAATAAGCGGCTAGGAGGGAGCGCCCCCGGCAAGCGCGCAACCAAGTGTTGCATGGTGAGGTAAGACCGCGGCCGCGAACCAGGGGTCACCAGTTTGGGGGGACCCGGCAGCAACTTGGAGAGCCAGGGCAAAGCAAGAGTGGGTCCCGCGGCCGGGAAAGGAGCTGCAGACGAGGCCCCTGCGCCCATCCTGACAGCGCCACCTGCCACAAACCCTGGCCAGAGGGGATGCGCCAGTGGACTGTGCAGGGTGGGGCCCCCTCCCTGTGTGGTCGTTGCAGAAGCGAAGGTGTGCAGAGGACAAGCGGCCTTGCTTCGGGCAATTTGCTGAAGCAACTGGTCAAATGTCATCCTTCCTTACGTTGGCTCCCGGGTATCCAAAGCGCGGCACAGGGAACCCAAGGGCTACGGGAGCAGAGAATGTTTCTGCTTCCTGGCCGCCAGAGCCTCTGACAGGGTTCTGAGACTTTGGGACACTCCAAGTTCAAAGCCTCTAGGGTGGTGGGCGTTAGAGAGAAGCTGAAGAGAATACAGACACCTTGGCAAATAAGAGGGGCAGCGTCGTGGGAACCTAAAACTGGCCTGTTTCTTTTGGGTCACAAGACTTGTCTGTGTTGGTATCTCCATAGGGGAACATCCAGAATCACCTATGGGGCTGTGGGGCTGTGGGACTGTGGGACTGTGGGGCTGTGGGGCCTACGAGAACTCAACCAGACCCCCGGACACATATCTCCTGATGTCCCTTTTCTCCGAACTAGTGAACTAGCATTTGAGGAGGGGGCTGTGGAGTTCCTAAAAGCCCTACAGGTGATTCTGGGCCTCTGCCTCCATCCTTGCCGCCAGCAGACTGGGAAGAAAAGCGCCAGATGCAAGCAAGCAGTCCTGCTGTGCAATTCTGGGTAGCTGGGTAGTGGAGAGACCCCTCCCTCAGTCTCCAGGGGCGTCGGGAGGGTCTGCGAGATGACTTGTGACTGAACCACAGTGGCGTTCAGGAGTGCTGGGTGGACCTGCGGCTCACTAGTCCAGGCTGCTAGGTTATCGGTTATGGGTCCGTGCCTCATTAGCATACGATGACCTCCCTGTGGGGAGGAGGACCTAGGAGAGCTGTTTATCATGCTTTCGGTTCAGAGTCTTAGGGGACACATCCTAGATCTAGAGATGTACAACGACCACCTCCAAACATAACGAAGGACAGTAGTCAAACACAAGACTGGAAACTGTCCATCTGGTCTGGATGGGGAACACTGACTTTGTTATCTTGGTGCCTGGGATTCAGTGTTCATAAAAGGCAGCTCCAGGATCCACTTGCTGGAGCACAAGGTATCCCCACAGTCAACAAAAGACTGAAGGAGTGACATTGACTCACAGGGCAAACATCAGAAACCAAATGCACATACACATACACATACAGAGGGTGGGGGGAGAGGGAGGGAGGGGAGAGAGAGGGGGGAGGGAGAGAGAGGGAGAGAGGGGGAGAGAGAGAGAGAGAAAGAGAGAGAGAGAGAGAGAGAGAGAGAGAGAGAGAGAGAGAGAGAGAGAGAGAAAGAGAGAGAGAGAGAGAGACTGTTTTACAGCTATACCCTGCACCCTATACCCTTCTCAGTCTATGGGTACCCCCTAACATGGGAAGGTGCTTATTGCTTAAAGGGTTGTATTTGCCAGAAATTCCACTTTGAATATAAATTATACTCATTAAATAAAACAGCTGCAACTAAGCTAATTTCCTGTGGTGCTTCTGGTCTGATCTAAGCACCACCCCACCCCCCCATCCCTTTAAGATGTAACTCCAGCCACCTAGGCATTACTGTTTCTGGAAAAGATCTGGGGGTGGGATCTGTGCGTGTGTGTGTGTGTGTGTATGTGTGTGTGTGTGTGTATGTCTCATGTCTGTGTGTATATATGTCCCATGTTTCTGTGTGTATGTACATGCCCCACGCCTGTGTGTGCATGTTCAATATCTGTGTGTATGTATTCTATTCTTCTCTCTATGTACATGCCTCCCCATGTGTATACATGTTTATACATGGTGCATGTGTTTGTGTGTGTGTGTATGTGTGTGCATGCAAGCACATGCGTGCGTACAAGAGAGGGAGAGGGGGGGGTGGGGGAGATCTTCTATCACTTTCTACCTTATTTTTAGAGACAGGGTCTCGCTAAACGCAGAGCTGACTGATTCCGCCAGACTGGCTGGGCATGAAGCCTGGGAACCCTCCTATCTCTGCCTCCTTGGTGCTGAACCACAGCTGCCTTGTCCTGCTTGGTACATGGGTGTGAGGACTGGAACTCAGATCTCCATGCCCAAGCCGCAGACATTTTACCCATGAGCCACCTCCCCAGCCCCCATTCACTTGATGTTTTTATGTAGTCTTTTGTTCAGATCAACCAAAATTATGAGGGAAAAAGTAAACATCAGAGCAGCTTGGAATGTCGAGTCTCCTCCTGTGGAAGGTGGAAGAAACTCCTATAACCATCTACTCCAGCTTTGCCACTGCCCACTCGACACCTCACCAACAAGTTATCAAGGATGCGCCCCCCACCCCCACCTTCCCTGCCCCGCATGTCCTATCCTTCCTAAGGACCCAGCAGTTTGTGAGACTGTGTCTGCCAAGGCTGGCCCCAACTCCTCCCCTCGAATGGAAAGAGGAAGTGCTGTTTCATTGTGGGTAACATTCTTTTTTTAAAGATATCATATTGCATTACAACATTATGATATACTCCTAATATAATAGTGGTTCCTGCTCATTGCAGAAGATTTAGGAAGTTAAGAGTAAGAAAATAAATTATATTGCCCAAGATTCCTACCACCCAGATCCCACATTTTTAATACATTGACATATTTCTCTTCTGTCTATTTTTATGCCTTGAAATCATACGCTCCATAGAGGGCTAGCATTTGTAGGTAACCTAATAAATGTACTTTGTATGGTTTTAATCATTTTATCTTCATTATGTCATTTAGTCCTAGGAAGTCCCTCGGAGATAGGTGTTATTATTATCAACCCCGTTTTTCTAGGATGGCACAGGTGACTCGCTCCAGTGGCAGAGCCGCAGCACCAGTCCAAGCTCGCTGACTCTGGGGCACCGTTGCTGTTACCCACCTCACCAACATCACTTGCCAGCTGGGTACTACTGTACCATTAGCTATTTAAGTTGCGGGCTCTCTTCAGCAACCTCAAATAAGTCTGGGCAAAATCTACCCTGCTCATTTCCAGTTCCTTCTTTCGAGTAGATTCCCAGAAGGAGAATCACCAAGCCAGAGGGCATGACTAACTGGAGGTTCCTTATAGATACACAAGAAGCCACTGTTCTCTACAGATACAAAAGAGCTCCACTGACTTACACTTCCATTTCCCGGGAGGCAGCTCTACCCTAGTCTAAGTAGGTAACTCTTAGCTACTCAAGAATTGTTCAGGATGTCACAGGACAAAGCCACAGACATGACCATCCCCAGCCTGGTGGGAGAAGCCACACATACCATCTAATTTATACCCTCAAATATGGGTGTGGAAACCATTTCAAATAAGGCTCTAATTATTAATTTCTGTTGTTTTCTGAGACAAGGTCTCACTAAAGTAGACTAGTCTAGCCTCAAATTCCCAGCAATCCTCCTGCTTCAGCCTCGTACGTGATAGGTTTACAGGCCTCTACGCCCAAGGTTAGCTTTAAAACTGTATCTATTTTTACATGAATGACTGTGGGCTAAGCAGTTCTTTGGCTGGGTATCATGCATTAACTTGGAGGACATCAAACTATTGTATAAAATATATGAATGTACATAATATCCCATATCTTCACACAACGATTACAGCCATCTTCACCCTTATAAAGAGACATCACCATCACACCAGGTTCAATAGGCTCCTGTTAGCCTCTTATATTCTTCATAATCCGGCCAGATACACAGAGCTATTTGTTTATATCAAGCATTAGAACACCACAACAAAACCAACAGTATTTAAAAGTAACAAAGCTTATCTGATCAAACAACAGCAACACAGCCCAGAAAAAAAAAATCCCATGAAAATAACTCCAGATAAGACAATTTTTAGGAGGTTATGGACTAGTGAGATGCTCATCAGAAAAGCACTTGCCATGCTCATGCAAAAAAATGGAGATTAAGTTTAGATCACGCCTTCAACATTAAAAAAAAAGGAGGCATGTGGTATGTGTCTATAATCCTTGTGTTGGGGAGGTAGAGAGGGGATGTCCCTGGGGCTAGCTGGCCTGCATGGCTGCAACAACAGTGGGCTCCGGGTTCAGTGAGAGACAATGTTTCAAAGTAGAGCTAGGGAGACTTTTGACCACACACACATATGTGCATATGCGCATGAATACACACATACACACACACACACACACACACACACAGAGAGAGAGAGAGAGAGAGAGAGAGAGAGAGAGAGAGAGAGAGAGAGAGATCACAAAAATATCCTCACATCAAAGAAAATGTTGCAGCGTGCCAGCACACCAGAACAGGGCAATTAAAAAACAAACAAACAAACAAACAAAAACCAACTTGGTCCTAGTCGTGGGCTCTCTTTAGAGCATGTTCGCCTTGTACCTACCTCTCCTACCAGCAGTTGGCTCAGTTACACATGGAATAAACATCAGTTGAGGCTCACCCTGAAATCAACTTTTGCAAGACTCAGCTTGAGTCTGGCCAGGTCCTTCTGAAAAAATCTCTCCCCTACTGTGCATGGAAGATAGATGTCTCAGCAGCCCACAGCATATACTTACCTCACCATGGTGAGAACACCTCTTTGCATATGTCTTCAGTAAGGCCCAGGCTCCCTGAGGGCAGAGCTATGCCTGTTTCTGCCATATTCCTAGCACCTGACATTTATACATGGGTGACAGTTTGGTAGCTGGAAAGACAAGGAAGACGGTCGGAGGTACTTTTCTGGGTATTGTGTAGACATTTTTCTTTCAAACCGTCTTCGTTCTTCTCTGGTGAATCACTCTCTGTGGGTTGTGTAGGGGGCGTGGGTGTGTTTGTATGTGTGTGTATGTACGTGTGTGTAAGTGTATGTAAGTGTGTGTATATGTGTATGTGTATACGTGTGTATGTGCATGTGTATGTGTGTGCATATGCCTGAGGTAGAGCTAGAGTTGTGTTGGCTCTCCTCCCATGCTTATTTAAATCTTCAAAGCAAAACACAATTGAAGTTCTCAGTCACACTGGTCATATTTCTTGTGAGTAAGTGCTGCAGGCAGCATTTTGGTGAACACATTAGCGAATGTATAAGAAGAAAACCTCCTTAAGTGCAAAGAGTCCAGCACCCCAGAGTACGAACTGGGTGTCTGCATCTGTCCTGTTTTCTGTGTGCGTCCTCTGCACAGAATATGACTGAGAGGAAGGGAGGAGAAGGGAAGTAGAGGAAAGCAAAGGCAGGCCCTGTCCCAGCATCTACTCCATGCCCTTCAGTAAGGTGCACATAAATACACACACTCACACGCATCCATGTCATCGCTACAAGCCTGACTGATATTAATAACCCCATCTCTTGGATAAAGATGGTGACCCTCAGACTATTTGAGTATCTTTGCCTGTGTTTGCAAAGCTGGTAGGAAAGATGAAATTTTCAAAGGCTGCATGCTTTTGCCTTCATATTGATGTATGTGTGGTGTTGACATGACTTGTCAGCCTCTTGGCTTCCTGGGAAGCTGATTAAAGGGTGAATTTGAAGGGTTTTCAAGGGGAAACATCCCTACAACTTGAAGATGTAAATGACGTTCAAGAGTGCAAATTGTGCCCAGGGGATCAGGAGAGCTAGCCTCTGGATGGAGAGATAGAGATGGGGACTCACTGGCTGGCACTCCAGCCAGCCACTGTTCTCTGTAAATCTCCCAAGAGCAGTGCTGCCTTGCCCTGACAACAGAGTGAAGAGAGCACCTTCCTCATTCTTCATTTCCATCTCTGCTAAAAGCTTCCTGATGTCTAATTAGATATTCATGCCATTACCACTGGCTGAGACTCCTAACCACTGAAATTGCCCAACTTGTCTTCAGTCTGGCCCCTGACCTGCCCTGCTCACCACTTCCTCCCTGTTCCATCGTTGTACAAGTGACTTGTGGAATGCAAATGCAGAACCTTGGCATTTATTCTACATTATGTCTCATTTAGCTTGTCTTCCTTGCTAACCTGGTAACGTACTTTTAACTGTGTTGTCATCCAGTGTTTCTGCTGGCCCTTCCAGCCAGCTTCCAGCCATCCCAAATCTAACATTTATGACCACATTGCCAAAGCTTTCAGTACAAACATTGAGTATTATAAGATTCCAAGGCATTTCTCTGTATGCTCTAAGGACTAGGTATGAGTTCAATAATTAAACAACACGTTTTTAGAAAAATTATTCAGCTTACGGTACTCTTTTCCAAGAGGTCGTCAATCAAAGTTTGTCAAATATCTTGGGAAGGCCCTGATTCACTATCACTGGTATTTCTTTGGTCTGCTGTCCAATATCCTTGTTAAAGAAGCAACACTGTGGTTTAGTATAAACCACTTTTGGTGAGCTCACATTACCTCCTCGATATCACAACTTCAGTCCTCAAAGCTGGTTCCAAATCCTATTTCAGAATACTTTCTGGGAATTACATCAGCCCCCTAGGATAAGAAATGTTTCCAAATTACTTTCCCAATAAAGGACTTATATCTGTTCTGAGGGTGGTGGTGATGGTTGTACCGGCAATGATGGTGTTGGTGCTGATGCTGTCAATGGTGATGGTGGTATTGGTGCTGGTGGTGGCCCCTTGCTGTATGATTATGGATAAATTAAAAAGTGGACTGTGGTTATTTGAACTGTATGTTGCTTTAGCACCCTAGAATGCTGTTCAGTCATAAGAGGTACATATTAATTTGTGGCACATCTAAGAGTTTGTAGGATTATTGAAAATGAGATTGGAGGAGCCAAGAGAGTGTCCAAGTCCCAACTGCTTGAGAGACTGAAGCAGGGAGATCACAAGTTCAAGGCTGTGTTTAGTGACAGAGCATACTAAAACATTAAATAAGCAAACAAAGCAAAGAGGGTGAGCCTGGAGGTCATAGCAGGGAGGAACCATCATTTCTGCTCTGACCAGCACCTCTCCAGGGTGGACTTTCTTCTTCTAACCTTCTCTTCTGAAGGTTTTCATTCATGTCAAAATATCTACTTCTTCTTTAAGAATTGGCCTCCTAAGTCATCAATATGGGGCAGGGAGGGGCTTTTCCTTGATTACAATGTGAAGGGTGAGAGCCAGAAAAAAACTAAAGAACTCTTCTCGCTCTCCCTCTGTCTCTGTCTCTGTCTCCCTCTGTCTGTCTGTCTGTCTGTCTGTCTGTCTGTCTCTCTCTCTCTCTCTCTCTCTCTGTCTGTCTCTCTGTCTCTGTCTCTGTCTCTGACTCTTTCTCTTCCTTCCTTCCTTCCTCCCCCACAAGGGCCACATAGCCCAGGCAGGGTTCACAAACCACACAACCCTTCTGCCTCCGCCTCCCAAGTACTGAGACAGGTGTCATACACAGTCTTTGGCAGGAAAGGAGCATGAGATAGTGGAGGTTTAAGTGAGAGGTCATAGTGTACCTCACTTAGAGAAACAGCAGTACGTTTATATCCATCATCTCTCCTGATTCCAAGCACAGGCATGTGAGGCAGGCACCAGGGATCTCACCAGCCCATCTCGCTACTGTGACCAGCTAAAGCAGAGGACAAGAAAGGGGATGCCAGAGGGAAAACTCAGTGGCCCCCAGACAGCTGATAAAGCCGTAGCTGCCGTCCCAGTTGGCCATCTGAGCCTTCTCTTTCTTTCTGTGTGCTCTACATGGTGGAGGTGGTGCTCTCAGTGCCTCACAGTGTCATTATCGGCATCCCTGTCCACACAGGAACTGACTTTTCCCTTTCCTCATGGCCATCTGCTGTGGAGTTCCAAGCAGCCAGGGCTTAGCAGCCCACTTTGACCCTCAGGCTCTGAGATACTGAATGTCTGGGCCGGAATGTTTCCAAAGCCCACTGCATGTCTGTACCTCTCAGCTCTGGGACAACAGAACAAATGCCACAATAGCCCCACCTCTAATTAAATAACCGAGCTAGAAGAATATCTCTCCGAATCTTCTGTGGTGCCAGATGCTCTTTCCAGAATCTTTAAGAGCCAAGGCTAGTATTGCTATCCAGAGCACCCCCATGCTAAAGTTTCATCAGCATGATGTCCATGAGCCCAAGAACCTGACCCCAGGACATCACTGTTAGAAGTACAGTCTCTTCCCTTTTCTAGTGCTAGCATGCCTAGCTGACTTTGATTAGTTGCAAGGTGGTGTTTCTTAACTACTAGGAAGCCAACAGCCACGTGTTCCTGCTCGGTCCAAACACCTTGCTGTCCCAAACATCTAAATGCTGCAGTCCCAGCAAGTGCATTCCTGAACAGACACTCAATCATGAAACCACACGTGTACTGGGTACCCACTGTGTTCTCCACACAGGACCAGTTTCGAAGGAAGGCCAAGTGTCTTCTAGCAATTATGTGTAACAGAACCAGAAACAAAACAGTGCGGATCTTAGATGAGGGTCAGAGGTAAATCCACAAACTGAGAAGTTAGTAGTAGATCAAGGAAGCCGGATAACGATCTGGAAAGCTTGAGCCAAAACTTGTAATGAATGAGAGGGGAGGGAATAGCATGAGTAAAGTCTCAGAGGCTGTTCCCCGGTCCACAGTTCAGAGTGACTGAGGCAAAGTCTGTGTGAGAAAGTGATAGGAGATATGTCTGGAAATGTGAGCCGCAGCCGAACCCCAGAGGGTCTTGTCGCCACATTAAAGAGTGTAGGTTTTTTATATATACAGGGAGGGGCGGTGAGAAATTATTAAGTGGGGAATAATATGGTCATATAATTAGAGCAATCTCTTGGGATGCAGCGTGGTGTGGAGAGAAGATGGAAAGCAGGGCTCCCCACAGGGGGCTCTGAGGGGAAAGTGGGGTGATGGGAGGACTGAGCAAAAGCTGCAGGAATGAAGACTCAGGAGAGACCATGTAATCGAGGGGTGGGGAGCAGGGGACAGGAGCCCAGGGTCACTCCCTGGCTTCTGTCTCTGTGCCTGGGAGAATGATGGCTTCATGAACAAGGGAACAGGGGAACAACAGACTGTGTGAGCAGAATGAGGAGCCCAGCTCAGGGCTGAACTTGAGGTGTCGGTGAGCGTGAGCGGTACAGGCAGGATCCCTTTAGAGCAGCGGTTCTCACCCTTCTTGGTGCTGTAACCCCTTTAATACAGTTCCTCATGGTGTGCTGGCCCCAACCATAAGATTATTACTGCTATTTCATAACTGTAATGTTGCTACTGTTCTGAATCATAGTGTTTTCCGATGCTCTTAAGCAACCTCTGTGAGAGAGTCGGTTAACCCTTAAGAGGTTGTGACTCACATGTTGAGAACCACTGTGTTAGAGACATTAGCTTTTTGTAGAATAAAGACTGTGCAGCAATCACATCTCAGCCTTTTGGCTGAGCTCATATGTAGAACCATGCCTGGAAGCCCAAATAGGGAACAGCACAGAAAAAAATTAAAATGAGCACAAGGCTGAGAAGACGCATGGAGACATGGGATAGGGAGACTGGAAATATGGAGCTGCAGTGGACACACTAAAGTCGCAATATAGGCTTTGTCAGGACAGGAAGGGAGGGGCAGAGGGGAAGATGCCAAAACATGTAAACTCCAGTCTTCACTTTAGTTAAAATAGTTCATGCATTCTGGGGAAAAATTAAACCTATTCTGCTGAAAGTTGTTCATAATAAAAGCAGAAATATTGATATTTAGTGAGAGAAGAGCAACATCTGATTTCCTAAGAGACAATGAGCAAGCACCGCACCACGAAACATCAGAAGGAACCTGAGGTGACATCCTAGAACTTCAGCAGAAGAATTCCATAAGCAGGAAAAATATGGCTGAAAGGTGCTCAGAAAGTCAACCCGCTAACACTTGCCAGTGAGGAACGTTGTTTACTCAAAATGATCTGGCCAATTAGGAGATTGAAAGTTGAAAATGGAAAAGATGTTCTGGGAAAGACACAAAGCCACTGTGAAGTGCATCGTGCTGTCTCAGCACTGGGGAGTTAGAGACTAGCCTGGACTACAAAGTAAGACTCTGCCTCAAAAAATAATTAAAAAATAAGTAAAGACTTAGAAGGTGGGTCAACCAGTAAAGCACTTACTGTACAGCATAAGTGCCCAAATCCAATCCCCAGAGCCCATGTGAAAAAGCCTGGCATGGGTCAGTGAATGAAGTGTGCTTCTCCTGCAGAGGTGAAAGCTAGCATATAACCACCCAGAACCCACCCAAAAGCAGGCAGCATGGCTATTGCCTGGAATTCCAGAGTTTGGGAGAGAAAAAATGGGGTCCCAGGGGAAAACTGGCTAGTGAGGTCCAGGTCCAGCAAAAGACCCTACCCTCAATAAATAAAGGGGAGAATTATCCAGGAAGATGTCTAAAGCCAGTGTCAGGCCTCTGCACAGAAACACCCACAGGGGCACGTGCATACATACACACACACACACGTGTATAACACAGACACATGCAAATAACAACAGCAGCGGTGACAAACCATGGGTGTGATGGTGTGCATTTGTGATCTCTGCAGTGAAGGTAGGTAGAATCTAGGGCTCATTGGCCATTGAGTCTAATCTAACGGACAAACTCCAGACCTTGTTTCAAAAAGCTACTGGGTGGCATCTAAGGAACAACATCTAAGATTGACCTCTGACCTCCATGCATGTATAAACACAGATGCACACACACACATACACCTTTGTACACAATAAATAAATGGACAGTGGAATAGCTCAACCATAGACAAATGGATAAATGTTTAATATGCTCTTTAAAAATGCAACTACAAGTTTTATTCTTAATAAAGAAGATACATAACAATTCAATTATAATCTAAGTCTAAAAACTTGGTATAAGTTCTGCCACTGTGGTAAGATGGATGGAACCTAGAGACACATCCCACGTGCTGTGGTCTAAATAAGAATGGCACCCATAGGTCCATAACCTCGGGCAATTAGTCTCATAGAAGTCAATAACAGAACAAAGTTGCACAGGCATAATGCCAGCTACTTGGGAGCCTGAGGCAGGAGGACAGAGTTAAAGTCTGGTCTAATCTGTGGAGTTGGGCTCACAGCCATTCTGGACAGTTTGCCAAAACTTTGTCCAAAATAAGGAATAGGCAATAGGAAGGCTGGGGATGCTCATCATATGTAGCACCTGCCTAGCCTGTGTGAAGCCCTGAGCTGCATTAGAGATTGTAAATACATGCATATACTTAAATACTCCATGCGACCCCTAATTTGAATAATTCTTATGTTTTATGTATCAATTCTAACTAATTTTAAAATCCAGGCTACTTACTATAAGTACTAAATTTCGCACTTTGTAATGTGGAAAAACAGAATTTTTCATTGTTGACATAAAGAGATATAGGTATACAGATATTTTAAATAAGAGTAGGTCAATATAAAACTAGACATCCTATGTTTAACCTCAAAATTAGGAGGTACAGCTGGAGTTTTATAGCCAAGATTAAAAAATAAGTAAGAAAATAGAAAGGAGACATAAAAATAGGAAGTATAAGACAGGATGATAAAAGTGAGGTCAAGCACGA
The DNA here is from genome assembly GCA_019843815.1 of Montemys delectorum. Classification (NCBI taxonomy): domain Eukaryota; kingdom Metazoa; phylum Chordata; class Mammalia; order Rodentia; family Muridae; genus Montemys; species Montemys delectorum. Next base: position 34,611 of record JADRCD010220705.1, on the reverse strand, counting down.
GCACTGTCACCTCAGGGTAGCTGATTTCACTAGTTCTTCTAAAAGACAAAGAGGTTGGGAGGGTCTCAACTCTAAATATATTCTGGTTTACACCAAATAGGACAGATGAGGGGAACACAGGTATACCAAGAAAATGCAAATGAAAGAAAGAATGGTGATATTGACATTAAGCAATATAGAATTTAATATGGAAAACACTGGAAATATCACATGCATGGGTATTTTTATTCTGAATAGAAAATGTAAAAGCATATAAAATAATTTGGTCAAACACAATTGCAGAGGGAAGTCTTAATATTCCTATGTCAGTCTTCAGCAAACTGATCAAAATAAACAAGCACAGAAAGAATTTTAAGAACCTAGGCAACCTGATACACTGAAGACTCATGGGATTTACATTAAAATGAGCATATAGATCTATTAAATGGTTATGAAGTATTTCAGATACTTGTATCTCCTCATAGGAAAGATCAAGCATTCTGGGGAGTAGACTCTGGGAGTGAGAGGAAAATTAAAAATGAAAGATGATGCTCCAGGGTGAGGGACTTAGGGACACAGCATGAGTCTGGGCTTCTCACACTTCTACATCACTTGTGACTTAGTGCATGGAGTCCAAAGACTCGTTACCTGAAAGGAGCACTGCCTTCAAAACGAGTAAAAGTAAAATACAGGAGCTGAGGGAAAAGCAAAATGAGGTCCAAGAGAATAGGACAGAGTACGCAAACCGGCTAGTCCAACTGGGCCTAATAGAACAGCTCCCCGAGACCAGAATCCTAAGGAGTGGGCAAGAAGGCACCAAGAGATGGAAATGTAGCCCGGTGTTCACAGATGTGGTTGCAAGACCAAAGGACTCCAGAGAAGACAGCCCTAAGCCACTGCTGGGTTAAAAAAATCACACTTACCTTGTGGAGGAAGTATCCCGTAAAGGGAGAGCAATCGTTACATAACCCAGCTTAAAATGCACCCAGATCACAACAGTGATACAGCTTTAAAACGATGAAGTAAAGAAAATGCACACTTTGTAACAAAAAAAAAAAAAACAATTCTGAAACAAACTTGCAAGTGTAACCTTTTAAGGTCTCGGTGCGTTCATTAGCTTCTGCTGTGGGGAGGAGCACTGCCAGGGCTGTGTACCCGCTGTCCAATGGCCCTGAGCTCAGCTCCTCAACTGTTAAAGCCTGAAGCGACTGCACTCTGTCTAGGTCAGGAGGAAAAGGCCCAGGTAACGAAAACGAAATGTTATGAAGTCCCAGGTTCAATTATGAGTAATTTTATTCTTGATTTAAATGTAGAAAATAATAGCTATAAGATTTGTTTTACTATCCAAGTACATATATTCTTGTATTGGTGTGAGGCGCATGCCACAGCACGCATATGGAAGGCAGAAGGCAACTTGTGAGTAGCTTCTCTCCTTCCGGCATGTGGGTCTGGGAACCAAACTGACATTGTTAGACCTCAGGGCAAGTGCCTTCACCATCAGTGAGAGCCAACTTCAGGGCTTCCCCCAACTCATCCATTTTCCAAATCAAAGAGTCTAAGAAAGCATGCTCCATGCATGTAAAGAAAATAAGAGAGATTGAAGGGAATTATTCAAAATAATAATGATAACAATAAGAAAAATGACACCAAACACCTTAACTATAATAATCACACTTTATTTAGTAAGAGCAACATTTTAGTGTGTGGTATGCTTGTGTGGATGTGCATGTGTGGGTTTGTAGGCCAGAGTGTGTCCTTCTCCATCAGCCTCTACCTTAACATTTGAGACATGCCCTCTCTCACCATTTAATGATATTTGGTTGAAATTAATATCATGTCCGCAGGACTTATGTATAATTTTGTGGAATTGATCTTCTTCTATTTTGACAATGAAATTTCCTCAGCTTCAGTTGTCCTGATTTTTGTTATTGTTTTGCTAACGGTCCACACTGTGAAGCAGCCCCACAGGTCGTCATTATTGTGAGTAGCAGGTCACACCATTCTTGTTATTTTTGCTCTAAAATTAATCAGCAGCTTCCCAAGTTTCCCCCAATTCCCAGCCCGTGGTGGTATTTTTATTCAGTACTGTTGGACCGTCTTATGCTATGTTTTATGAAAAAACTTTCAGGTGTTCGCACCACCTGCCTACATGGTCCTTGGATATGTACCCTCATCCATCCTTCTCTGATGCTTTTCATAAAGGACCATTTATTTCTTTGTCCTCTGCATTGGAACAAGTTTAATGCTTCTTCATTTGGGAGAACCTGGATCTGATTCCCTTCCCTTCCTTGTAGATGACATATCTTTGTATCAACAACAAAAAGCCTGCCTGAGTCTAGAGTTCTGTGATGTATTAGAACCAGGTTTGACTTTCAGGCCATCACCACCACATAAGCCCAGCAAATTCTCTCTCTGCAGCTGTTCACACTGCTTCCTAGGGTTTGCTCAGCCTGCTGGTCCCAAGGCAGGGGGAGTTCATCCTCTTAGACTGCTGTGGTCCACATCTACAGAGGTGTGGAAGGACATATGAGACTCCTGCTCTCTGGCGGCGTAAGGCTTCTGCCTTGTCGACTTCGTCTCCTGAACGTCCCATGTCGCAGAAGAGGGATGGTGAGAGATGCACCCCTTGGTTCCTCCTTGTGGCATCGCTCACTCAGGAGACACCCTCAGGAGCTCTGCCCTTGGAGTCACAAATTCCAACCACAAACTAATTTGAGTCCAAAACTGTATTGCCAGGTAGACAAATGTTCTTTGTAACTATGTAGACTGTGTGTGTGTGTGTGTGTGTGTGTGTGTGCGCGCGCGCGCGCGCATGCACGTTTTCACTTGCATGAGTGAGTGAGAGAGAGACAGAGAGAGAGAGAGAGAGGGAGAGGGGGGCATCTTCTATCTCATTTGTTTAACCAAGAGTTCTAGTCAATGTGCAAATTTACCTTACCCCAGCTCTCTGATTGTCTTCCTCATTAGACTCTAGGCAAACATACAGTCCATGCCCACACAGGTCCTTCCGGCAACATCCTGTTCAATCCACTCTTCCAGCAAGTACTAAATGATGGCTGAGGACCAACAGCCTGATAACAGTGTAACTTGCCATCTTATCCTGGAATCCCCAACATCAGCAGAAAGAAATGGATGAAAACTCCACCATATTTTCAAATCGCTCAGTGTCTCTAGATGCTGAAGACCTTGAACACTTGAAAAAGGAAGCAGGTACAGACTGATAGCCAACTTGGTTCTTGAGTTAGAGAATAATTGAAACTAGTGGTTTCTGTGAAGGGCTCCTACGCAGAGCAGTTCTGAAGACTGCAGGCTGATACCAACCAGTAAGGAAGCCCAGGGTCACAGGGACAGAGCAGAGAGACAGAAGGAAAGCAGAGGTGTACCGTCACACCACCTGTGAGACATGGTTTCTGATCCTCTACTGAGATTTTGGAAGAAGGGGATTTGCTGAGCTTAGTGGATGTACAGCGACATTTCCATTGGAAAAGTCCTTTAATTGTGGAGAGTGGGTTTGAGAGTGGACTGACTTGAAGAGTAAGTCACACCTGGTAAAGGTTGAAGCAATGAAAAACTGCGCAAGTCCATCAGCAACAGGGTGCCTCTCTGACTAGCCCAAGTCAGCATGTGATTTCACATGCTGATCAAAACAATGTCAGTCAATCAAATAAAATGATTTTCTCCCTTTCTTCTCATGTGGGGCTGGTTTCTGTTGGCTATTTTTGCCTACTTCAAAGTGACTGGCCCACAAAGGCCAGTCCCTGCAGCTGGGTGGCACTTCATTAAATGCTTTTAGCCAGATGAGTCACCATCATCTGTCCTAGCTCTGCTGCCCTCCTCCAGTCTCCCCCCTCACCTGTGAGCGGATGCTCACTAAGGCAATCCTTCTCTGCTTTCTCCGTCGCTGCCTGTGAGCACAGAGGGGAAATCCTGTACTTTTTACAGCTTTATCTCTTATACTTTGACCTTGAAAGTATGTTCCTTCTCTCCCATCCCTTTCCTTAAACTGAAATCTACTGTCCATTGCCGTTAAAAATCATATCTTTTCATTCCAAAGCCCTTGTTTGTTTACCAGAGTGTGCATAGAATCCGGGAATCTTGGGTTTCCCTGTATCTGATGAAATAGGGGAGAGGGTCACTCACCATCTGCTGAGTCCCGTGGACCAGGCAAGTGCTAGGAAATCTCTAATATCTTTTTTTTTTCATGTTTGTGTCTGTAAGCAGAGATGTATACATGCCACAGTTTAGAGGTCACAGGACAATCTCATTTGTTTGAGCCAGGGTCTCTTGGTGTTCATGACATCATTATTCCAGTCTACCTGACCCATTAGCTTCCAGGAATTCTCCTGTCTCCACTCTCACCTCTCCATCAGAGTGCTGGAATTATAGTTGTGTGGTCCTGTGTCCAGCTTTACGCTGGTTCTGAGGACTTGGGCTCAGGCCCACAGGCTTATGGAACAAGTTACCAACTGAGCCAACCCTTCACCTGCCTTTGTCCTCCCATGTAAGGTACTAGATAGTCTCCCCACATTCCCAATGAGGAAACATGGGTTTAAGAGATTGAGACGCCAGCTCATCCTTGTGGGCCTCAGGACTGTGCTCTCTTCCTGTTTCCTGGCAGATACTGACTTCCACTTGTAGCATGACGTCGGCTCATCGATCTCTACCCCAGACCCAGTCCCGGAGAAGAGTTGAACGATGCCTTTTGTATCTCTGGTCTCAATGTTCGCTGTCCACTCTGAACACACACACTCACTCCTCACTGGACCCAGGCAAATGATCCAATAATCTGGGCTCGCTCAATTGAAAGATTTGGGAGAAACGACACCTTGCTTCATGGTTTTAATCCCAGTACTTGCGAGACAGAGGCAGGCAAGGCTGGTCCACAGAGCAAGTTCCAGAACGGTCAGGGCTACACAGAAAAAAATCCTGTCTCAACAAACCGAAACCAAACAAACCAACAAAACCAACAAAACCTAATTAGTTTGAGCTGGAGACTTTGCTAGCTTTATTTTAACTGAGGGCGAAAACGTAAAGAAAGCATAAAGAAACTTCTTAAAATTAAGTTCAGTGTAGGCTTTGCAAGGTTGTTGTTGCTGTTATTGCTGTTATTTTTGCTTTTAAATAAATATTTTTAACCATAAAGGACGGTTGTAGCCTTGAATGAATCTCTTAGCAAACATGGTTGGTCAAAACCTCCCACCCACCTGTAGTTTTGTTCTATTATTTCCTTTTGTTTTTATAGATCTTTATTGAAATATAATTGCATCACTTACCCCCTTCCTATTCCCCACTCCATCCCTTCCTAGGTCCCCTCCTGTGAAGTATCCGTCGGGGAGGCCCCGATAATTCTTACTAGGTCCTCCCCCTTGACAAAGAACTACAGGCAACAAAGGACCAAGGAGAAAAGGAGAGTGAGCCCCTCCCAAGGCTGAGCCGGTGAAGGCATTGTCCAATACGAAGTAGTCAGCCCAGAAATGGTAAACATGCAGATAACTTCCTGCCTCCAGCCCACGCATTTATGACAGTAAACAGGTCTTGTCCGCTCTTGTCAATCAAGCATGTCTATGTCGCTGCCTACCTCACTCTCCTGCTCGGAGATCTTTGCACACACAGATTAAATGCTGTGGCTTCTGTAGAAGCCCTGGCACCCCCTAACTGACTATGCAACTCGCTGGAGACTGAGCTCATTCATAACTTGTGTCTCTTGGTTCCTGATAAGAGGCTGGTGGACGTGCAAGCATAGCTGCCTTTATACCGCAATAGTTGCCTTTATACACACCACATTAGCCAAACTTTATAGGAAAGAATAAACAGAAGACAGAATAGGTTTCAATCGGAGGGGAAAACATCCTCTGTGGTGCACAAAGTGAAATACTAGTGTCGAAAAACTGAAGGAGCCATCACTTCATTTATTTAACTAGAGTGTGCACTCTTGCGTGGTCCACAAGCAGTGTACACATTCACAAATAATGCTCATCAATTACGAAAGCCGTGATAAATACACATTGTTCATATCATAACCCACCCTCCACACGTGGGCTTACACCAGTTCTCCTAGATATATACAGCATCTGCTTAGACGTCAGCCTTCCAGTGTCCTTAGGTACACACAGCATCTGTGTAGACATCTGCCTTCCAGTATCCTTAGGTACACACAGCATCTGCTTAGACATCTGCCTTCCAGTGTCCCTAGATACACAGCAGTGCTTAGACGTCTGCCTTCCAGTATCCTTAGGAATACACAGCATCTGCTTAGACGTCAGCCTTCCAGCCTTCCAGGGAATGCTCTACATCGTCTCAGGAATTTCCTATTTCACCTACTTTTCCAAGAACAGGACTGTAAAAGTGCACAGATGATCCTCTCGTAATTCCCCACGTCTCCTGTCTCTCCTTGCTGACAGAGCTGGCCGTGGGCCTTGTCCCTGTGTCACCTCCCCTTGTCTTTCTCTGACTTACTGAACCAGACTTGCAGGCTTTGTTGTTGTTGTCTAGGTCATTGTTTCTAGTTAAGCAACATTGCCAACAAAAAAAGATTTTCGGTTTTATTTACTACTTGAAATTTTTTTATTTCTTTTTTTAAGATATATTTTTATTTTATGTGTGTTGGTGTTTTGCCTGCATGTATGCTGTGTGAAGATACCAGATCCCCTGGAACTGGAGTTACAGACAGTTGTGAACTACCATGTGGGTGCCGGGATTTGAACCTGGATCCTCTGGAAGAGCAGCCAGTGCTGTTAACGGCTGAACTATCTCTCCAGACCCTTGTTTTTTATTTCTAAGTCATTTATTTCTGACTTTATAATAGCCCTTTTTAGCCTATTTAGATTGCTTTTGCATTCAGTTCCCTATTGTATGGGTTGGAGGCTTGATTCGTTTTTTAGCAAAGGGTATTGTTTCGATGGATAGATAGGTGGGTGGATAGGTGAGTGCTCCGTTGGTTCAGTGGATGGGTGGGTGGAGGCGTGAGTAGATGGGTAGATAAGGTTGGTTTTGATCTACCATGCTTTCTAAGAAATTTGTTCAAGGCTGTAAGTGTCCTGTAAGCATTGCTGTAAATTGTACATCTATTAACTCAATACAGAATGCGCCCATGTTTTTAATTTCTTTTTAAGCATGAACTTCCTTAAGAATGTGTGGAGGTCTTTCTTAGTATCCATATCGTGAGATAAGATTGATATTCAGAGCCTTAGGTGGAGGTCGCCAGACAGAAACATACTAGTTTCATTGAGGACTGCTCTTGGGTGGACTGGAAAGATGGTTGTCAGCAAAGTGCTTGCTGCGTAAGAATGAGGTCATGAGTTTGGATTCTGTCACTCAAAAAACAAACAAACAAACAAACAACAACAACAACAAAACCATAGGTACCTATAATCCAGCTCTGAGGAAGTAGGGCCAAGATCTCTGGGGCCTGCTGGCCACCATCTAGCTAAATTATTGTACTCCAGATTCAATAAGACATCTTGTCTCAAAAATAAAATGGAGAGTGGCTGAATCACTTGGTGTTGACCTCTGGCCTTTGTGTGTGTGTGTGTGTGTGTGTGTGTGTGTGTGTGTGTGTCCATGCATGTGCGTGTACACGCATGTGAGTGTGTGTGTGTGTCCACTCAAGCACACAGAGAGGCTTGGCTAAGGGAGAAGCTAGCATTATTCCCGTTTGGGGGGGTGGGGGGCAGACCTTCATACCACACAACTTTGTATCAGTCAGCAATTGCATGTGCACTTTGGTTTGGCAAGTGCAACCAATTTAAACTTATCCCCGACTAGCTTACAAATAAATGAGACTCAGACTATGGTTATTTTGTTTGGCTTTGACAATTACCGGGGAATAACCCCTAATCTACTCTCCTAACTGCCAGCCTGGCTACCTCTCCAGCAGTAGAGGAAATAATTCCTGTTTCTCCTGGCCATATGCTCATGGTCCACCTCCCCTCTTCTCATTCTTCCTCCCTCTCCTCCTGGTCTCTCCTCTCTTCTCCACCCCCAACCAGGTAACTGAAAACCCACCTGCCTCTAATCCCTCCAGTAATTGGCTATAGCCAATTTTACTTAACCAATAGTTTTAAATTAAGGAACAAGGTTTGCACAACAAAAGCTTGTATCCCCAAGAATTCACTTGTAGACCTAGTATTTAGCATTGCAATACCTAGCAACAGCCCAAACCTCAAAAAGCGCTGCCTAGAAGGAGGTGTGGTCTTAGACAAGGAAGCCCCTCCTCCGCTGAAGCCATTGCAGAAAAAGTTAAGCAGGCAGTGGACTGGGAGCCGTTCACCTCACCAGGCACAAGGTGGGGAGCAAATCTTTCTCTCCATGTGAGACTCCAGTCGGTACAGTTCATCGTCCACTGAGACGGTTTCTAGTTTAATATTTTAAATAACTTTTGCTTGTAGGCTTGCTGTTTCTATGAGGTGCTCCTCCATGCATCTTAACAAATCCTCAGAGCAGGCTTCTCAGTGATGTCAGGGTATTTAACTTTCACCTATTTAATGAAACGTGCTTGTCACTCTCAGATGGCCTGCTTCCAGTTGTTGGAATTTTGGCCACTGTAAACAACGCTACCGCAAATATCCTTGGTGTGAAACCTTGCAGTGGCTGTGCCATTACTGTTGCCTGCATACGTTAAGATAAGCCCTCAGAACTAAAATCTGGTGGAAATTCATCTTTGGGGCTCGAGTCGGCTGTGTGTGCTATTTGGCTCATATACCTCCACATCAGCAGTGGTAGTTTTCTTACTTTCTTCTCAACAAAGCTTTTACCTTTAATTGTTAAACAATTGTTTACTTGTTGATGGTTGGATAGTTGACCTTAGTATCTTGCCATGTCTCTGTTCCATGAAATATATTCTAAATGAATACAAAATGAATGGCCTCCCCGGCCTAAGATGGTGGCATCAGTAGTGTGAATAACTTCTTAGGAGAGTGAAGTTACTATTGAGAGGTGTTTTAAATATATTTAATTCACTCTCCAGCGTTATCAGATGAGCAGCTTGAAGCCTAGTGAATGGAACTAACTGCTCAGCTACTCAAATCAAGATCCAAAGCTCCAAGACCTACTTCAGTACCCTCTCTAGTTGGGGGGTAAATATGTTCTGTCTTCCCACTTGAAGCTGTGGCTTCAAAGGGCATTCATGAATCACCTGAGGAGCACTTTTTTATTTTGTAGTTTATTCTAATGGCAATATTTAAAATTCTTGTTTATCCATTTGCATGTTATTGATGGCTATCTCCTGCAGAGCACTGTCATGTGACATCAGAGGCCTGTTATCTTTTTGTTGCATGACATAGTGGCAAAGAGCGGCCCCAGGGTCAGGCCTCATGGACTTCTGAGTCTTAGATACATCAATTAACAGCTGCAGGACCTAAACTGGTATTTCTAATGCCTGTGTTTTAAGTTTTGACTTCCTTTTATTCATTTTTTTTTTTTTTTGGTTTTGTTTTTAGAGATAAGATCTCTTTGTTTAACGCAGGCTAACCTGGAGATCACAGTGGAGCCTGGGCTGGCTTTGAACATGATTTCTCTGTCTCAGCTTTCCAAACGCTAGGATTATAAAATGGCACCGATATGACAGGCTTCATTTTTTTCCATGTTTAAAGTGAGCCCGCTTGTGCCTCTCTCAGGGGGTGACTACACACACTCAACCAAATGCGATGTGCAAACTGTTTAGGACAGCCTGGCACACAAAAAAGATATTTGCTCATGCTGGATCCTAGGTACCTTTGGGTGTCAAGACTGAGCCATACAGGGACATAAATGTCTGGGGTAGGAGTGAGAGGCAGCTCTGCTCAGTTTCTTGTCCATGGTGCTGAATCAACACAGCATGACTATCCATGGTTGATTCTACCAAGATGCTGGGAGAAGAAACGCCTTTTTATATCTTGTAAACAAAATTTTGGGCTTCTGGGACTTGCCAGAAGATCCATCCTCCGGCAGCTTACGGTCTAAGAAAGCCATTCATAACCTTTGTAGATGTGAGAACCAGAATAGATGCTGGGGGATGTTAACAACTTTATGTCTAGGCAGAAGAGGTTTAACCAAACTGTTCAGCTGACAACAAGGTAAAGTGCTCTGATAAGATCACCTGAGAAGGTTGTCTTGAAGCTATTAATATAGAATCGATAGACTACATAGACAGTTGCCATTTGTTTCTATTGGTGTGGGGAACTGAAAATAGAGGAGAGAAGATAGAGGAATGGAGACAACAGAAGGGCGAGAAGGCAAAGTGGGGCATCGGGGAAAACATGAGGCATCCACACAATGGAGAGTAGTACTGGACCAGCTGAAAATTCCTCCTGGTCTGTGGACCCCAGCAGACTGTTCCAGATGTCAATGGCTCTGATGTGATTGCTGCTGCAACCCAGACTCTAGTGTCGCACCTTACGCACTGCACACACGCACCACGTACCGTACGCCGTGCATGCAGCACACACAGTGCACACATCGCATGTACCTCATGCATCACATCGTACCATGGTGCCTGCTGATTTTACAACCCTATCTCCTTTTCTACCTACTGAAGCCTCATACTTCAGGCCCACAGCTTTGTGTGTGTGTGTGTGTGTGTGTGTGTGTGTGTGTGTTTCTTCCTTAACAGTTGTGTTTCCCACATGTGAATGAGCTGCCAGAGATGACAGAGCTGCCATTTCTCTCGCTTTCTGGGGACTCTTTGATGGTTTCTTGACCATTCACTTTATAGTAAGAAGTCATTATTATCTATTATGTGCCCTCCCTAGGTAACATATTTGTCACAAAGAGTCACAGAAGGCGTATTAAAAACAGATGTAGATAGGAGAAGAAGGGAATTTCTACGAAGAACACAAGTCATAATGAAAATTTTAGAAGTATGGCAGAATGACAGGTTTCGGGCTGTCTAGAAGCCCTGGACTCCCAGTAATGTTTTCCTCCCTCAGGAAAGCATGATTGACATAGGAGACCTAGACTCTGTCTGCCCAGAGGCCTTGGGAGAAGAACTAGCTCCAGGCATCCCAGCTTTTCCCTCTTAGCCCTGCCCACTGCATCAGTAGAAAGATATGCTTACAAACATACATGTTGTTAAGACACTGAATTTCTCAAGGCCTTTAAGTCCCACTGATTCTCTTTTCTGATGGGTTTCCAGGCAGTGCTGTTGCTGTGGGTGTAGGGACCACACTTTGGGAACCATTGGTGTAAAACTTGCTTGTTACTCAGTTTTATGAAACTGACACTCAGAGCAATCCTGCAAAGCACGTGTCAATGTCACTGTCTTGCCTATCTTGAAACTATGAATAGCCTGTTTCAAATCACACAGTTGTGAGCCAAGGTTTGATTTCTGGCATCTCTAGATCCAAGACCAGACTTACATTTGGTGCTTTGGACACAAGTTTCTCTTGACACCAGATATGAATCTAGAGAGGAACTTTCCCTGAGGTGGCTTCTAGTCATGATCCTATCCCAGCATGGTTTCCCCACCAGGACAAGACACAAGAGCTGTGTTAGCATCTCATGTTTTGCCCACAAACCTCCTGCACATTTTGCATCCTACTGCACTTTTGTGGTCATGTGTGCTATAGTTTTTCCTCCTTACTAAGAGTAGCCCTCTGGAAGCCTGCTGTGTTTTCACTTCAGGTCTACCTTTCCATTTGGAGATGCAGTTACTGGATCTCTAAACATGGCTTGATTGATGGCATCAGCATCTTGCACACAGCCAGCTGTTCAGGTACCTAAAACCTATTCACCCAGAGGTAGGAAGGAGAGATGGTGAGCTTTGAAATAAGCAGACTAGGGTTTTGTCCTGTCCTGTCATTCACTAGAGGGAGAACCCTGGCCGGTCTCTATATCTCTAAAACAGTCATAAAAACAGCATTTGTGCAGGGCTTCGTGACTACTACAGATGGAAGGAGAAAGGCAGGGAACATGCAGTAGGCTGGTCATGGGGGTGCAGCTGTTATCATTTGTTGTTAAAATGGTTTGTTGAACAGATTCACAAATAAGTTAAAGACCAGCCCTTAAACTGTGATGCCTTTGGGGTATATACACTCTCAAAGGGAGCCCCTAGGAGTCTCAACTCCCATCCAACCCCTCCCTCCTGGAGACCAGCCCAGCCCTAGGATCCCACCCTGCACCTGGGCAACTTGGTTCAGGTTGACAGGTCCATACTCGAGATGTCACATTTACTCGATGCTATATATATAGAGAGAGATATAATATAGATAGATAGATAGATAGATAGATAGATAGATAGATAGATAGATATAATATATAGATATAATACAACATGCTCCTCAAATGGAAGAAGTCCAGTCTGGATTTTTGTGAGTAGCATCTAATTCCAAAAATTTGTGTGTGTGTGTGTGTGTGTGTGTGTGTGTGCGCGCGCGCGCGCCCATGATGGGGCTCTATGCTGATGCACTACTAAATGAATTCTTAGATATTACTCATATTTGTTATTCATAAACTCAAATTAGCTCATTACTAAGTTCCCTGGCGGCTCTAATTCAATTATCTGTGAAGTTAAGCTCTGTCTAAAGGCTCCAGAGCTCCTCCTGCCCCCACACTGACATAAGCCTCAAACCCTTCGACCTGGGGAAGACCACACTGGTATCATTTCAATGTCAGTTCTGTTCTGAGCGTTGTGGCTTTCAGCTATTCGTATGGTTGCCTTTAAATTAGTAATTATAGTTCACTTGGCTTCTTGGCTATCATTTAGTCAGTGAAGGGGAATCAGTTAGCCCTACTGCATGTGGTAACATTTGCATCAAAGCTAATTTTAGCCTACGATTTTCCAGTTAGTAGGTTTTTAAGACACAAACTAGTTGCAGTTTGAGATCAGCCATGCAAATCTATACCGAGAAGATACAAGGGAAATTTTTCACCCATAAGTGCTTGTAGAGCTGTTTGGTTATCTGTGACTGTGCAACTAACTAGCCCAAAACTTAGTGGCTCAGCAGTCACTTTATCCATCCATGTAATCATATGCACTGGGAATGTAGGCAAGGTTTAGCAGGAACCAGCTGTCTTTGCCCCATGCACTTCTTGTTAAAGCTGTAGAGACCAAAATGGCATCTCTCCTGACATGCTAAACACCATAGCTAAGACGGCTTTTGTGACTCAGCGAGTGGTTTAACTAGAGTCTTCAGACTTCATCATCATCTGGGTTCCTTGGTTCTCTGTGTGATAGTGAGCCTTGCCCTGTCCTGTGGTCTTCCCATGTAGTCTCTATGGGCTATCTCCAACCATGTGTAGCTGAACTTCTTCCAAGGAGGTTTAGTAAACTCAATAAGACAAAAATGGAAGGCACTGGCGCTGGTCAAAGCTTCACCCTGATAGTCACAATATGGTTTCAGTATCTTTGTGGTTAAAGTAGGTCACAGGCACAGTCTAGACTTCAAATGCTCTAAAATATCAGGACCAGTGGTTAGTAGGTGACACCAATCTAACAGACTGTGACAATAGTGGCAGTTCATTGGTGAATCAAGCAACTTACTCATCTTGATATATACAACCTGATACATATGTAACTACCTTGATACATACTATCAACATTAGCTTAACAAGTAACTTTGCAAGTTTATAACTCCAATGTCCTACAAGTTTATAGCTCATTATTTTAATATAAAACTATGGGTGAGTGCATATTTTTATTATAAGGTCAGAACTCCTAAATGAAATTATAAACAATTTTACTCTTGAGATGAACAGGTGATTTGATTTTTTTTCTTCCCTGAAGGAATTCAAACTCTTGTAGGAAAGAGATATTTGTTTAATTTCATCCAGTGTGGTAAGCACTGTAGTAGACAAAAGCCCCGGTGCTGATGAAGGACAAAGATGCTGTTCTCATTCTGGGCTGAGCATTTTAAGGGACCTTCTTAAAGTAACTACTTGAACTGAATTGCTAATGTACTAGCTAATTTTTATGTCAACTTGTCTCAAACTACAGTCATTTGGAAGAAGGGACCTCAATTGAGAAAATATCCTCACCAGATTGGTCTGTGGGCAAGGCTATGGGGCATTTTCTTGATTGATGATTGATGTGGGAGGGCCCAGCCCACTGTGGTTAGTGTCATCCCTGGGCTGGTGGTCCTTGGTTCAATAAGAAAGCAGGCTGAACAAGCCAAGGGGAGCAAGCCTGTAAACAGCGCTCCTCCATGGCCTCTGTATCAGTTTTTGCCTCTAGGTTCCTGCCTTGAGTTCCTGCCCTGACTTCCCTGTATGATGGATTACAAGCTATGAAATTAAAAAAAAAACAAAAAACAAAAAAAACTTTCCTTGCCAAGTTGATTTTGGTTATGATGGTCTATCACAGCAGTAGAAAAATCTAACTAAAACAGCCATGTAGGAGTCAAGGTTGAAGGTGAAATAGCAAGATTAAAAGCTAGAATGGAGGAAGTCCTCAAAATCTGACCTTGTCCAGAGTCTGAGAAGAAAGAAAAATCTTTATCTCTCTAGTTATTTTTCCCTTATAAAAACGGGCTCATTATGGCTTCGTTATAACCCATCAGCTTCATATAAGTAAGTCCCCAAAGCAATGGCATTTCCATGCACTGATATTTTTTGGAGAGTGAAAGGGAGATGAAGAGGTGTTTGTTCCTGAGTAATTGGGTAAAGCTGATTCATTCCAATGAATAGAGAGACCTGGGGTGCAATTCAATACACGTTGAATTGCCGTCTCCTTTTGACTTATAAATCCCATGCTGACATCTGTACAGAACAAATAGAGTTTGAACCAGTATACAAAACCGCAGAGCGAGAATACAAGTTAGAAACCATTATTTCCACCCCTTCATTTTATAGACAAGGAAACCGAGGCCTCTGGAGCTGAAACAATTGCTCAGAGCGGCATAGCTTCAATGACATAAAATACTGCTCCCATCCAAGGCAGACAATATCCAATCTGAGTTTTATTTAGAAAACCCTTCTAAATTTCATTCTGTCAAGCAAGACTGTTTACCCAGAACGCAGCCTCGATGAGAAATGATCGGGCTGGTGCTGGGAGAGAAGTGAGCGCTGATGGAGAAAAAGCAGCCCATTACGAACTAGTTGTTGCCTGTCAGAAAGCAGAAGGCACAGGGTCAGGGGTGGGGTCCACTCCGTGGGATCCATCAGCGAGGCAAGCAGTGGCTCAGATCCTCAGTTTTCCTAATCGAAATGAGCACCAACAGAGAAGTGCCTTCCACCCTACAGCTAGGTTCTCAGCCATCATCGGAGCAACAAGAGCAAGAACATGAACACTTGTTATTACAGAAAACTTGTCTTCCCTTCATCTTACACAGGGGCGTTGGCTCCTTCGGGACACTTCTGAACCTGTGAGCCTTCTTCAGTCTTATAATTCTCAGTGCATGTCTGCACCATTATGCGGACAGCCTGGGTGGTAACTAGCTGTTCCGCTGTGTGTCTCCACACAGGCCCATGTGCCCCTATGGTATAAAAAGCACAGTGTCTCATGGAACACTGAGAGAGAGGATAAACTGCTGAAGGAGATTTCAAATATGCTAGAGATTAAGTGACCTTTTAAACTGGGACTGGACAGACAAGAACTGGTTTGGTGTTGGAAGGAAGTAACGAAAGGCTTTCCAAGGAAAGCAGAGAAAGGTCTGACCTGCCAATCCAGTGACCTGTGTTTAGGAGGTGCTATTGTGTCCCTGGCATTTGCCTAGGGCAGGAAGTAACAAAAAGTGGATTTGACTGAAGCATACATATGAAAATGCCAGGGAGTTGCTCCCATGGTTCCTGGGCTTTCTGGAACTCCAACGCTGGCCCTTTGTCTTGGACGTTGAGAGAGTCCTCTAAAGAGTTTTAGGCAAGGATAAGCCAAAGCGTTTCAGTCACATAGGTCCTAAATGAGGAAGCTCTCTGTAAAGAGATTCCGGGTGATTCATAGGATACACCGTTATGCGAACACAACGTGCAGACCACAGTCTCTGGTGTGCTGGCTAACCTTTGTGTCAGAAGGGGAAATGAGACATCTCTGTACTTGCTCTCTTGTGCAAAGTTAAACCCACAAAAAAAAAAATAATAAGTAAAGTAAAAATACTTAGGGTGGATGGAAACTGGATGAGGAAGAGATAGGCAGGAGCGCAGCAGGAATCAAGCTGCCAGGCGTCTCCAAGTGCGCTTTATGTAGTTCGGCCCTTGGAACTGCACCCACCCACCCCGCCCCAAAGAAGATTCCGTGGGACAGAAACAAACAAAGGCAAAGATGAACAGAGCGGAATGGGAATGGGACAGGTTTGCTCAGAGCCACTTTGGAAAACTATTTTTGAGATCTGTTCGGTTAAAAACAAAAGAAACTTGGACAAGTCATGAACCCTGTTTTCCACAGAGGTGAGGCCTGCAAATTCCACAAGGATCGCCTCTGTGTCTTAAAACTTAACAAATTCTGTTGGGAAAAGTCTTAATGTCTTGGATGAAAGAAGGCTACAAAAGGGAAGGATCGTGTGGGACCAGAGCTGGAGGCCTGAGCGGGAACTTAGGCGATAGGCAGACAGACGGCGCCTTCGTTAGCGTTTCTGTTGCAGGGATAAGGCACCATGACCAGAAGTAAGGAGAAGAAAGGAGTTTGTTTCATCTTGTAATTCTCACTCCATCCAGTCAGGACAGGATCTCAGGGCAAGAATCAAGAGGCAGATGCAATGGAGGAACACTTCACTGGCTCGCTCCTCATGGCTTGCTCACCCTGCTCTCTTCTACAACCTAGCAAATGCAAGGAAATGCCCCAACAGGCTTGCCTCCACACCAGTGACATTTCTCTCAGTTGAGGATCCCTTGCCAGAGAACTCTAGATTATGCCAGTTGACAACAGAATAAGCCAGACGAGTAACCCCTTGCCAGTGTCACACACCAGAACGTTACTATTCAACCATAACCTTTCCCTTTGTGTTAACCCTCAATATCTTCTATTAATATCAGTCTTATACTATAAACCACAGCATAATTTTAAATGTCCTATAATCTTTCAAAGTTCAGCTTCTTAAAGTATCAAAAAACATCTCTCTAAAAATCCGAAGTCTCTTACCTGTGGATACCTATAAAATCGAAAATAAGTTACACACTTCTCATGCCAGGAAAGAACTGAGGCCCAGTTGCAATCAAAGCAAAGCAAAACCAAATTCCAATCGTGTAAAAAGTTCAGTGTTTGATACCTGGGAACCACTGATGATCCTCTGGGTTCTAAGGAGCCTAGGCAGCTCCACTGCCTCTCTGCCCTCCAGAGCACCCGTAGCTTATCTCATCGGTTCAAGCCAGCTCCATTCCGTAGCTGGCTGACCATTCTGTAGCTGTGGTGCTGGCATCTCCATTATTTTGGGATCGTTACTGCAATAGAGACTGCACCTTCAGCAAGGCTCTCGCTTGACCTCAGGAACTCCAGCCCCGCCACACAGTGCCAAGCCTCAGCTGCTCTCTATGACCCCCATCGTGCCTTCAAAACCAGTACCCCCTGGTTCATTCCTAAGTTTGGCTGTCGGCATGAGATGCAGCCTTGACCACCCTGCACCATAGTGTCTGTGTGCTAATTCTGGGGGGAGAAGACCCAGAAGGTTTCACCTCAATGATACCGGTCTCTCCCTAGCCACGCTGATTCCTCAGCCCCAACTGACAGTTATCAATTCCCCCATTAAAGCAGATTCTCCCCCACCGAGGGGGTGGTGCTGATTTCTTGTTCGTCACAGCTGAACCACAAATTCTTATTCAAAACATCCCATGGCAGCAGGAGGGGTGAAGGGGACGGGGCTGGAGAGCTGGCTTAACAGCTCAAAGCAACTGCTTTCTCTTCAGAAGATCCAGCACCAGGAAATCCACACCCTCTTCTGGACTCCCTGGGCACTGCATGTATTGGGCACACAGACATGCGGGCAAAACACCCACACAAACAAAATTAGATGAAACTAAGATTTAATATATATCGTGCTAAAGCCAGGGCTCAGCAGTTAAGCTCATCAACTGTGGATCCTAAGGACCCTAGTTCAAAACCCAGCTACTGCTTGATGGCTCATAGCCGTCCGACCTATCATTTAGCCGGGCAGTGGTGGCTCACGCCTTTAATCCCAGCACTTGGGAGGCAGAAGCAGGAGGCAGGAGGATTTCTGAGTTCGAGGCCAGCCTGGTCTACAGAGTGAGTTCTAGGACAGCCAGGGCTACACAGAGAAACCCTGTCTCGAAAACCAAACCAAAACAACAACAACAAAACAACAACAACAAAAATCAAATGACTAAGCCTGGTAAGAGTCTTGTTTCCTCTGAAATATCACAAGCTGGGCCTCAGCCATCTTCCTCTCTTTCCACAGTCCTGTCCACAGTCCTTTCCCACACTAGCTCCTTAAGCACTGAGCACTCAGCGGCTTTTCCAACTCAGAGTTCAAACTCCTCTCACAGTCTTGCCAAAACAAATGCTCAGATCTGTACAGAGAGGCCCCATAAATCTGGTACCAGTTTCTGTCTTAGTCAGGGTTTCTAGCGCTATGATAAAACACCATGACCAAAAGCAACTCGGGTGAGAAAGGGTTGATTTCATCTGACAACTCTTAGGGCACACTCCACCACTGCGGGAAGTCAGGGCAGGAGCCTGGAGGCAGGAGCTGATGTGGATGTGTGGAGGAGTGCTGCTCACCGGCTTGCTCCCTGTGGCTTGCTCAGCTGGCTTTCTTACACATCCTAGGACCATTTGGTCTGGGACAGAGAGCCTGCAGTGGGCTGAGCCCTTCGACATCGATTCTTAATCAAGGAGATGCCCCACAGGCCATGTGGGTGGTGACGTTTTCTTCTCTTTTTCCTTAATGCTTTTCTTATTGAGAATAATGTATATTAAACTACAACTATAAAAGATTCCTGTGAGGGGGAACAGACATTTTAAAATGTTTTCCTTCTAGGTGTGAAATAAATACATGGGCAAACAATAATCTGTGGTGATTGCTAAGTAACATTCTCCCTCTCCTCCTTCTCTCTCTCTCTCTCTCTCTCTCTCTCTCTATATATATATATATATATATATATACTCTGTATTATATACTCTACATATATATATATATATTCACTTTATTCTCCCTGTCCTCTCCATAGCTGTGCTGACATTTTCTTAATTGAGAGTCCCTTTCTAGATAACGTGTCAAGTTGACTTGGAAAAACTAACTGGGACAGACAGACAAATGGACAGATGTGCAGGTACCTACTAGCTCTGCCTTTGATGTAATGGAGAAACAATGACAAACCTTAATGGATAAACTTATTGTCTAAACCTTGCTTTCAAATATCTTTCACTTAAAGGAATCAGGGCTCCATGGAGAACTCGGGTTGATGAAACCAAGACGAACCAGAAAAGTTTATGACACCAGAAACTAAAGACATACTCAAAGAATGCAGTTATATATTTAAACACAGGCACCATTTGCAATGAGCTCCCACTGTTCAAATGTGGGACAATTTGAGAATCCAAACAGCAGTGTTTTATAACCCACAGAGATAAATAAGTACCTGTGACTATAATTAAAATGTTTATTTCCTAATTCAGCATACATTTATACTTAATGTATAATAATTTACTACTTATACAAATATATTTATGTGTTACATTTATTCATAGTAATATATACTGTAGTATATATTACTATATAGTATATATAAATATATACATTGGTATAAATAAGTTCTTCCTGCTGTAGACTATACTGTTACTATAACATGAAAGATTAAATTGCAAAGTCATTATCATCACAATCGTCTAGTCAAGGCTCACCCATGGGTGCTGAAACCAGTGTATAAAATTTTGATGAGTAGTTACAAGTTTACAATAACCTGGAGCAGGATGAGATCGAGTTCAGAAACCTGAGGCGCACTAGAAACCTTCTCTCGGCTGCCGCCAGCTGATCCCTATGCCATAAAGCTAGGTGTTGCATCGGCAGCAAGGAACCTTAGCTTTATATTTTTATTTATTCATTGACAGTTTCTCGCATTTATTTACATGATGCATTTCGGCTACATTACCCTGCCATATCTCTTCCTGTGCCCTTTGGAACCCTGCATACCAACAAGTCTCCCTCTTATTTTCATGACTTTTTTTTTTTTTTTTTTTATGACCACTGAGTTTAATTAGAGTTGTCTGAATGAGCGTAGGTGGAGCATGAGCAACTTGCCAGGAGAAAAACCAATGAGGAAGAAGCCTCTCCCTCTCTCCCTCCCCCAGCCGCAGTTACCTGACCAGAGCTCCCTCGGCTAGCATAAACATCACAATTTGGAACGCAGGTTGACAGCATGTTAATTTAACCCAGAAGTGGTAGATTCCTCACTAGAAGACCTGACCTCCCCAGCCGTGGGATTTTGACCAGGTTTATAAGAGTGGGCATGAATTCTCTCTTCTGGAGCAGGCCTGAAATCCAGTCAGGAAGTGGTTACTTGCCACCATACCATACGAGTTGTGCCAGTACTGTGTCGTTGGGCACACCTGGCCTAGCAGAGTGTGGAGTCCACAAAATAGGAGAACTTCTGGAGTTAGTTCCCCATTGAGGCCTGCGCTGCCCTTCCTCACATTGTGGGAGCCAGGCAGCAGAAAAGAAGCTCCTCACTCCGTTCTAGGTTGATTTCTTTATGTCCTTTAACCAAAATATGTGACCTCAGCAGTAGGGTTTTTTACCATCTAGTTCTGGTAGACAACCAAGAGGAACGACAATGGCCTAGATTGTTTGCAGGAGTGGGGGCAGAGAAGGGGGCGGTCTTCTGTAGCCTCCCGAACCCAAAATGCATAAGACAGAGGGAGCCCACACATCTGGCATTGAATTTTCTCTACTAACCTATGACTTCTGGGAGTGTTATCACTCGCTATGAAAGATACCTCCACTCAAACTTCCTTTATTTTTTTTTACACTTATTTGTGTTGATTTATTGATTGTGTGTATGCTCACAGGTGACTGTGGAAGCCAGGAGGGCAGCCAAGTGTTAGCTCTCTCATTACAACAGTTACCCGGACTGGCAGCAAGTGCTGAGTCAGCTCACCAGCCTGCCTGCCCCACCCCCACTCAATCCTTTGCACCCCCAGCATTCACCCCACCTTTCATAGCATGTATTGAGAACAGACATTCTTATTGACTATCACTGCATCTGCACTGCATCTGTACTGGAGGTATGTGGTGGTGTATGTGTATTGACCCAACCATAGCACCAGATACATCCTTTTTCTCCACTGTTATCCCCATTTTCAAAAAAGAAAAAAAGAAAGAAATGAGAAAACTGTCTATGATAAAATAATCAATGGGAGGCAGAGCGGGAGCCATATTCCTTGCCTTCTGGTTTGAGGTCAGCTTTGTTCTAACCTGCTGTGTGTCGCTGAGCCCTCTTTGGAGTCCATGCTTCTGAGGTGTGTAGAGTAATTGAGCCACACAGATGTTGCTTTGTTTTCTGTTCTGTGTTGTTTGAGACAGGGCTTTGCCGTAGATAGCCCAGACTAGCCTCATGCTCACACTCCTGCCTTGGCCTCTGGATTCTGGGGTTCTAGGCATGTGCTACCACAAACAGCTCATACAGGCATTCTTTTTTTTTTAAAATTAGATATTTTCTTTATTTACATGTCATGTGATTTCTCCTTTCCCAGTTTCCCCTCAAAAAAACAAAACAAAACAAAACAAAACAAAAAAAAAAACAAAATAAGAACAAACCCCTGTTCCCTCCCCCCTCTCCCTGCTCACCAATCCACCCTCTCCTGCATACTGGCCCTGGCATTCCCTTACACTGGGGCATAGAACCTTCACAGGGCCAAGAGCCTCTCCTCCCATTGATGACTGACTTGGCCATCCTCTACTATACGCATGCTGCCAGAGCAATCAATCCCACCATGTGTAGTCTTTGGTTGGTGGTTGAATCCCTGGGAGCTCTGAGAGTACTAGTTAGTTCATATTGTTGTTCGTCCTAAGGGGTTGCAAACCCTTCAGCTCCTTGGGTCTTTTCTCTAGCTCCTTCATTGGGGACCCTGTACTCAGTCCAATGGATGGCTATGAGCTTCTACTTCTGTCTTAGTCGAGTACTCATACAGGCATTCTTGAACATCATTTGTGCTTCCCGTTTTTCTCGTCACCCTGTTTACTAAGCACATGGTTTCACTTTCCTCACCCATTAAGAGAGAGCAACACAGTCGCCTGTCACTTAATTATGGGGACCTGTTCTGAGGACTCAAATCTTAGATGGTTTTTCATCATTGTGCGGACAGGCAGAGCACGAAGACACAAAACTGAATAGTACAGGTTAGTTTCTTAAGTAGCCTCTCCATAGCCATTAATGATCTCTATTGACAAGGTATTCTGTACTGTACATGACTGTGTGTGCTATGCATTCTTATGACTGACAGTATAACTTTTTTTTTTTACACAACCTTTACTACAGATAAGTGTGGAACGTATGGAGCTCGTGCAATAGGAACGCTAGACTGTTACTAGACCATAGGAATTTTCGGGTTCCACTATAATCTCTTGGGTATATTGAGTCTATTGTAGCATGAACACAACATTTCTTAGCATACAAGCTCATGGAAGAACTAGACTGGGTCATGCATTAAAACACATGACACAGTGTGAAATGAGTGTCCGCTAAGAGAAGCAGAGGTAACTGTCCAATTCCCTAGTGTGTGTTAAAAGACAATGTCAAAAGTCATTGCTTGCTTTTGACTAAATGATCATCAGGGACCAGACTAGAAAGAAAGAGGTCGCAAAAAAAAAAAAAAAAAAAAAAAAAAAAAAAAAAAAAAAAAAAAAAAAGTCATGAATGGACAACAGAACTAAAGGATTTTATTAGCGGGAGAGATGTGATCTGGCTGGCCATGGGAAGGAGCAGACTAGGGGAGAGAGAGAACAAAATTCGATGCAGGGAGACTAGCAGGAATAGATGAGCAGGCCTGGGTTGCGGAAGGACTGTGTGGTAGAGAGGAGGGAACACGGGGTGGACAGCACAGCCCAGGACTGCTGCTGGGTTAGACAGGAGGGAAGTGGCCTCAGCCTGTGGCCCAAGTAGTGACTGTTCTAGGTGAGAAGCAGCTTGAGGTACCAGCGGGTGCTGGTCTAAGGTAATTTGGGACATACAGAAGTCTCGAAGGGTGGTCAGAGAGTATATCCAAGTGCAGAGTCTGAAGAGCTCTCAATTCTCAGATCCAGACTGAGGATAGGACTCAGTGCAAGCGAGTCACAGAATGTGAAGGAATGAAATTCCACGGGGACCTGAGGCGGGCTGAGGAGAAGAAGCACCAGCGTTCAGAGATGGCAAAGGAAGATGAAGGAGACAGAGTGGGAACTCTCAGGAAGACATAAGAGCCTCAAGGGGAGGGCTTCCTGCCAGGAAACAAGCTGTATAGAAAGAGAACAGAGCTAGGAAAGACTGGGAAGGACCTGAGGGTTGGCAACTCATAACCTTAAGAAGATGTTGCAAATGAATCTAGGCTGCCCACAGGTTAAGGAGGACATGCAGCCTTCTTAGAAGAGAGATCACTACGAAGGCTTCCAGAGAAGCAGGCATCTCATTCCCTGGCCACCTGCCTGCTCACACCTTTCTTAGGGAGCTAGAATCTCAGTGCCTGCACCAGCCATGACTACACACTGCTGTAGAGAATCCTACACGTGTCTCCCTTCTGGGACCTCCTACCAGCATTGCTAGCGCACTTGCCTCCCACCACCCCACTCCCACCACTAAGAACAGCCTTGAAGTCAGCCCCAGAGTAGACTCTATTGTACTAAAACTCAGCTGACGGTTTCTTTACATCTCTTCCTATTGTGCCAAACGTTTACCAACACGTTTCTATCTTTGACCCAGAATTAAAATATGCAAATGTATGCAGTGTGCACCAGTAGGTATACGGTAAAGGAAAGTCTCCAGAAACACAGCTTGCTACAGTGAAGGTTCTTCTACTTTCGACACAATTCCGCTCCATGCTAATCAGTTTCATTCTTTAAATGCTGGTCCTGGTAGCGCAGTGATAGCTCAGTGGTTAAGAGTGCTGACTGCTGTACTGGGTTCAATTCCCACAGCTGCATTATGGTTCAAAGCCTTCTGTAATGGTTTTTGGTGCCCTATTCTGTTGTGTGTCTGAAGAGAAGCAGCTGACCCCTCTTGTTGAGTTAGGGAAAGCAGAAAGAAGCTGAGGAGAAGGGCAACCCTGTAGGAGGAGCAGGAGTCTCAATTTATCTGGACCCCCTAGATCTCTCAGGTACCGGACCAGGCAGCATACACCAGCTGATATGAGGCCCCCAACACATATACAGCAGAGGACTGCAGGGTCTGAGTTCATTCAGAGATGATGCACCTAACCTTCAAGAGACTGGAGGCCCCAGGGGGTTTAGAGGTCAGGTGGGGTAGGGGGTGAGGACATCCACGTGGAGACAGGGGGATGAGGGGAAGGTATGGGATGTGGAACAGTTGGAAGGTGGACAGGGGTGGGGAATAAATTATGGAGTGTAAAATAAATTAATTAATTAATTAATTAATTAAACGCTGGTCCTGGCCCGCTATGCTAGTTTTATCACATGCAAAACTGATTTAATGAAACATACTATGATATGAAAGGTTCAGAGGGAAAGGCTTGGTGTCCTTGTCCATCCACCTAGCAGCATCTGCACCCCGAGGCTGACAGACCCTCCCCCAAAAGCCTCTTAGTAGCTCTGAGAACTTCTCTCACACTAGAGGACCCCAGTCAAAGGCTGATCTGAGTTTCCACAATGGCCCACAGCTCGAAGTTAGAAGCCACGTGGTAGGATCTGGACATCTGTGAGGGAGAGACAGCACCTCTTTCAAATCAGCTGACCAGGTTCCTGTTCCAGTAGAATTGTGGGGGCATCTAACAGCCGGGGGTATTTTCTTTATGTGCCTCTGGAAACCTTGTACCACCGTTTACGGAAGACATTTCAGCTTCCTCAGTGTGAGAAGTACGGAGGTCCTGTCACACAGGCTAGTCTGACATTCAGCCAGAAGTGGAACAGGGTTGCCACATGCTGGATTCTGGGGCCGCCCTCAGACCTCTCTGAAGGTAGACCACACTGTCAAGAAACACGGAATCATTGCTGTCTTGCAACAGAGATCATGTTGGGATTCCTTTTCTCCCCTTGCAACTCATTTACAGTGTGACCTTTATGCTTTCACTTAGGACTTGCCAGCATTTCCGGATTGGCCTGGACTACAGCGGGAGTATGTTACCTGAGGAGTAGCGGAAGTCCTTTGCCAGCTGCCGAGAGGTGTGGCCCTGAGCTGGGCCTCAGCTTCTCACTGGTGACCAGAACTCCATCCGTGGTCTCGAGGGGATCACACTCGGCTAAAAGATGAGTGAAGGACAATGGGTCTCTCTCTCGTCAGAAGAATTTGATCAACTCCAGAAATACTCTGAATGTAAGTGCTGGCATTCGCAGACACAGGGAAGGTTTCGTCTCTTGTTAGGGACTTGATTTCCGGAGGGCAGAGTTATTGTAAAGCCATGGAGAATGAGACCTGGTGGATATAATTGCTTTATAAACATAGAATTAGTGTTTGTCTCACTATAAAGATGAAATTATTCTTATGCTCAACACAGAATCTGGAGGGCACATTGGAGAAAATAAGGCAGGTTATGAAAGCATCCGTGGGCTCAGCAAGCACTTCAGCACGTACAGTGGTATTTGGCTGAGTTCTGCCCCTTTCTTCCCAGGCCTGTGTTTCCTACCTGACAATATCATGAGTGTATTCCCAACCAGTTGCCCCTTTAAGCGTAATTTTACAGGACAGCAGGTGCATGCTGAGCACATTCCACCAGCACTGACTTCACCCCACTCGTGTGTTTTGAAATCAGAGGCTGAACCCTTAGCTTATGCCTCTTTTTGGACTTTGTTCTGGGCAGGGCTAGGCCCTTGGTTTCCCTTTTGCTGGGCCCAGGAACACTTTCAGCATCAAGTTGCATTGTTCACTAGGAC
This sequence comes from Montemys delectorum, assembly GCA_019843815.1. Classification (NCBI taxonomy): domain Eukaryota; kingdom Metazoa; phylum Chordata; class Mammalia; order Rodentia; family Muridae; genus Montemys; species Montemys delectorum. The sequence goes on along the minus strand of JADRCD010220705.1, from coordinate 8,761 downwards.
GAGCATGAGATGTGTCTCCCACAGGCCACCCCTAACCCTGAGTGGTGATAGGAATGTGCTTGGGCTGAGGCAGGGCCTCATCTGCATAAGTCAGGGACCCACCAAGAGCTCCCTCTGCCTCTTGGCCCTGTGATGTCACAGCTCTTATCACCCCTAAGCCACTATATCCTCGATCGACTGAGGGGAGTGGAGATGGGGCTGGGAGATGCCTGTAGCCTGGAGGTGCCGCTGCCAGCCCAGCAAGAGGACCCGACTTTGGGTCCCTAGCACCCTGTGAAAAAGAAAAGAAAGAAAGTTCAGGTGCTGGGGCAGGTGCCTGTCATCCCCATCCCAGCACTGGAAAGAGAAAGAAAGGAAGATTCTGGAACCTGCTGGCTAGCCTGTCTGGATGAAGCAAGCTCCAGGTTCAGTGACAGACTTGGACTTAAAATATATATATATATGGAGAGTGACTGAGGAAGCACAAACATATACACACACACACACACACACACACAGAGAGAGAGAGAGAGAGAGAGAGAGAGAGAGAGAGAGAGAGAGAGAGAAAGAGACAAAAAGTAGACACACTCTACATTCTTTTTCAAGCCCACTGACCTGTTACTCTGTGTGCTCCCTAAGATGAACCAGCGCCCTCTAGTGTAATGGTCAGCTTTGGTGCTGGTATTCTGGGTCCCTGCTCTCTTCTCTAACCTCCATGGGTTTACAGAAACTATGCAGTGCTGACTGGGAACAAAGGTAAATTCAATTGAACTAAACCTGCTCTCTGAGCGGTGAGAAGAAACATAAAGGTAAGCACTATCCTGTGTGGTGAAGAATCCTGTTCAGGTGAGATCTGGACTGGAGAGACAAACAGATCTCGCAGCTCAGAGACAGCGGAAGCACCATGCGCTCCGGTACCGCTGGCTAATCGCACATATAAAGGCACAGGAACTGAAAGAGAGGAAAGTGGAATGGTAGACAGTTGTACCACAGTGTGGGTGATTAAACAACAGAAACTGATTACCTCCAAGCTGTGGAGGTCCTGAGTCCAAAATTAAGGCATTGGCAAGTTGGCTTTTCTGTGGGCTAAAAGAAAGGGCTTCTCCTAGGCTGTGCCTGTGGCTTGTTGATAGCCATGTTCTCCCCTAGTCTCCTCCCATGGTATGCTGTGTGTGTACACACACACACACACTCACACACATACAAATTTCCCCCTTTTATAAGGATACAGTATAAGGAATTAGATGTATCCACTCCAGCATGACCTCATCTTAACTGCTTATGGCTACAGTCTTCCTGTATCAGGTCCAACGTCGAGATGATAAAGGCATGGGATTTTTAGCATATGAGCAGGAGCCACGGGAGAGGATCTACTTGAGTGACCTCTAAGTAAGGCCAGAGGGTCCAGACAGATGAAGTGAATAGAGAGGTAGGCAGAGGCCTGGACTGGCTGGGGAGAAGCAGAACGAAGAGGCAGGGTGGAGGGATGGGCTAGCATCAAGCTTTTCATGTCAACATTTGGGTCATAGGACAAGTCGGGGTGTCACAGAGCCTCGAATCTGGAGGCTCTCTATAGAGTGGTTTGCAGCCGCTGGGCCAGGAGTCAGGCAGTGGTTGGGATGAAATCTAGCCTGAGCCAAAGAATAAGATTAGAGTGGGGAATTAAAGCTGGTTTGAAGGAAATTGGGACTGGAATGTTATCTATCCATACATGTAGAGCAAAAGGAAGCCAAAGGAGGACCTCAAAGACTGAGCTCTGAGTGGGGGCAAACGGAGATCCCAGGGCTGAGGACAGTTAGAGGTGCTGAAGATAAAGGTGGCAACGGCCCACCCACTGACACATCCAACAAAGAGGAAGAGGCAGCTCCTGTCCTCACCAAGTAAGAGATGGCACTCGAGCCATCACATCTGCATGTGGCGGATCTTAAGAAGGCTGGAGCTGGCCTTGCAAGGCTTGGCCCCGCCCTGCAGGGATCCCTTGTGCAATTCTTTCACTCAGACACAGGCTGGGAGTCTTGTAGAATGTGGGAGGAGATGGAGAAAGAACTAGAAGGCCAGCCAGGACCCCTTGTCAGGATTCTTCTGAGGGATGTGTTGTACACAGAGGTACGAGCGGGAACTCAGGTTTGGCTGCAGCTCTGACTTGGGTATCTGTAGAAACAGCAGCAGAGGGAGGGGAATAAAAGAATAAAGGCTCTTTAGAGACTAGAGTTAGGACAGAGAAGAAGACGGAAGTTTGGGGCTAGGGATTTCAGAAGGAAAGAGTCAGAAGACAGAAGAACTAGCAAAATAACCAGGTTAAAGAAGAGCCCAGGAAGCCAGGCGGTGGTGGCCCATGCCTTTAATCCCAGCACTCGGAGGCAGAGGTAGGGGGATCTCTGTGAGTTGGAAGCCAGCCTGGTCTTCAAAGTAAGTTCCAGGACAGCCAGGGCTACACAGAGAAACCATGTCTCAAAACAAACAGAGCCCAGGATGTGTGGGGAATGTTGATGCAGACCCAGCATGGGATGGGGTGCTCTGATAATGTTAGAACAAGAAAGGGGAAAAAAAGATAAAATTCTTGGAAAGATGATTAATCCTTAGAGGAAACCTTGAAAAAGTCACTTCACCAGTTTTAGATGTATTCTGTTGTTCAGTCAGCTCGTATTGCCATAGCAACCACTCTCTCATAACCACATAAACAGGAGCCTTACAATAGCAAAATGATGAAGGACGCAACCCAGGAACTAAGCTCTTTCATGGGTGGGGTTAGGGAAGAGGTGTTCTCCGCTTGTGTTACGTAAATTCACACCTTCTCTGGAGGCTTTCTGGTAGGAGATGCTATCTGCAAGCTGCTCCTGGAAACACTGATTCGGGTCTATACTTGACGTCAACCACCCAGGAACGCACATCTGTGCTTGAGAGTAAGTTTACTGTGAGGCAACTGTAAAGGGTGTTTATCAAGAAGCTACTGGGATGTTAAGAAATGTTCATTACAAAATAAAAGCCAACTGTGGCCCTGGCTCTCAGGAAATGGCTACAGAAAGATGGCAAGATGAATGTCAGCCTGAGCGACATAGCTGAATTCAGGCCAGTATGGGATACAGAGCAGGGCCCTGTCTTGATGTAACAAACAAGCCAATAAATGGAACGCAAGTTCCTTCTGTTTCAGTTTGACTTCAAGAAAGTTATCTACTAGAGATAATCAATCCAATACATAAATGGATGGATGATAGATAGATAGATAGATAGATAGATAGATAGATAGATAGATAGATGATAGAGACAGATAGCTATGAATTAGATATAAGTTAGAGAAAAAAATGAGTACATTTGAAGACAGTGAACCAATGCATTGTGTTCTTAGGAATTGAGTTTTGTTAGAATTAGATCAAAGTGAAGTGACTTCAAGCAGATACAGTTCAAAACCTTTCAACGTTGCTTGTGGAGTCAGAGAACCTGTGCAGGCTTGATTTGTAGAACAGTGTGGGATCTAAGTAAGCGCCAGGGATACCCCAATGTTAGTAATGCTAGCCATAGGGTGGGGAAGAGGGGGTGTGTCATCATCAAATGTTCACACAGTCCTGCCCTGTAGAAGGTGGCGTCTACTTGCTTCTGACTTAGAAGGGAACAGCCGGATGTCTTCTCATCCACATCTTGTTGAACTCAACTGGCTTCTCCCCCTGCCCACCCCCACTCCCACCCCCACCCCACCCCCCCACCCCCGTAATGATTAGGAATCTGCCTACATAGTCTCAGAGAGTGTGGGGCTAGGGAGAAATGTCTTCAGAATAATGGTGCTAAGAGTTTAGTAGCTCTTGCATCTTGACAGCTGTTCAAATGCAGATTCTGACCCAGCAGGCTGGTGTTGCACCAAACTTGAGCAAGCCATGAGGAACAAGCCAGTGAGCAACAGCCTTCAGTCACCTCTGCTTCAGTTCCTGCCTTCAGAATTCCTGCTTTGTCTTCTAGCTGTGACTCTCTTTAATGATAAGATATGGCTGATCGGGATGTGTAAGACAAACAATGAACCCTGCCGGGCAGTGATGGCACATACCTTTAATCCCAGCACTTGAGAGGCAGAGGCAGGTGGATTTCTGAGTTTGAGGCCAGCCTGGTCTACAGAGTGAGTTCTAGGACAGCCAAGGCGATACAGATAAACCCTGTCTCAATAAATAAATAAATAAATAAATAAATAAATAAATAAATAAATAAAAATTTTAAAAAAATTAAAAATAATGAACCTTTTCCTCTCCTTTTGGTCATGGTCTTTACAACAGCAATAGAAAGCTAACAAGACAAGTCCCTCTAGGGCAAAGTGAAATCATTTGTGAGAAGGAAGACTGGATAGAAAATTAGTCATAGTTTGGATGGTTCAAGAGATTTCATTTAGCCTTAGGTGTTTGATTAAACCATCTTAGATGGTTTTCTCATATTTTTTCTTTTTTTGGTGGTGGCTTTTTTTCAAGATGAGGTTTCTTTGTGTAGCCCTGGCTGACTTGGAACTCACTCTCTAGATTTGTCTGCCTCTGTCTTCTGAATGCTGGGACTAAAGATGTGCACCACCACACCTGGCTTCGTTTTTCTTTTGACGATCTTGTTAAGTGTGAAATTTGATAAGTATGTATGTATATATGCACACACATAAGTATTAAGCAGGTTTTGGAATTAGAACCAGAACATTTCAGGGTCAAAATACTTCTGCTAAGTTGAAGTTGGGAGTTTTTTAATGTGAGAATGATATGGGTTCTATTGAAACTAACCCTGATTCCCAACTAAAATACTGAGTTTATACTGTCCTCACAGAAGGCACAGTACTTTGGAGGCAGAGGCAGGCACATCTCTGCAAGTTAGAGTCTAGCCTATCTACAGAATGAGTTTTTAGAACAGCCAGGACTGTAGCACAGAGAAAAGCTGTCTCAGAAAAAACAAACAAAAACAAAATCTTTCCCAGGTGCTTCAGACGCCAGGGTAGCTCAGAGCCAGCCCTGCCTGAACCTCAGTCTCAGCTTGACTTATTTCTTGTTCATCTGGTGGACAGCCTTGCTACCACAACAATCACACTTGACCTTGTGCTAGCAGATGTTTGCTGAGCAATAAGGGATAATGCTGAGGAGAAAGAATACAGACTCTTGAGCCAAACACACCCTTAAGATCTTGGCTCTTGGGAAAGACTTTTATGAATTTTAACTCTGTCATTTGTAG
>JADRCD010220704.1:28604-46194 GCA_019843815.1 Montemys delectorum | reverse complement strand
CCCCCCCCACTCTTGGGAGGTGATCACAGTGGGAGGTTCATGGACATTTGCAATCATTTTCAGGGATAAAAACGGAATGTTCTGTGGTTCTGAAGATACTTAGTAGCAAGCAATGAGTGCACACCAGCCAAGGACCAACTAAATACAATTCTCTAATGGGGAAGAGTCTCTCCTGATAGTCACAAGTTGCTCATTGTCTTTTGCCTAATCCCGCCTCTTTACCATCACTTCTGCTCCACCAAGACATTTGGCAAAATCAGTACTAGGAGGTACCCTACTATAAGCACACAGCCAGGCTTTGTTTCTCTCAGATAAACACAATCTGAACAATGGGACATTGTCTGCCGTGGTGGTGGTGGTGGGGGCAGCATGGGGTAGAGGGTGGTGGGTAGGAGGGCTGGTTAGTCCAATTGTCCTTTCTGACTAGTTATTGGCTTTATAAGGCTTATTTATCCCATAGCATCTTCTTCTTTTTCTTAGCAGATTCCAGTAATTTTTGATGCTCCCTTCAAAGTGACTTTACACAGAGGATCCAAAGATGCCCCAGGGCAAGGAAGCTTTTCTAGAAGGCTCTTTTCTGTAGCCAAGGGTAGAAAGGCTTGGAGTGTTTCTGTTGTCTGAGTATCCTTGATTGTCTGAGTTGGAATTAAGGGACTAGATTTTTCTCCCTGAGAATTGTTACATTCTTTTGTTGTAGTACTCATAACTTTTTAACAATGTTTCTTTGATGCTATAATTGGAGTTTGAATGTATTTAGGGTCTCATATGTTGTCTTAACCTGCTTTCTGTTGTTATAACAAAATTCCTGAGACTGGGTAAGTTACAAAGAAGAGAGGGTGGGGCTCACAGTTCCAGAGATGAGGAAGGTCTGGGTGAAGCAATGGTGAAACGGCTGCTAGTGAAGGACCTAGAGAGCAACAAACAGTGCGTGTAGGTGTGACTGAAGAGAGATTGGGGGCTTGGGGGTGGAGTACAATTCTGTGTATTGAACTCTTGGCCTAGTACAAGCTAGGGAAAGCTTTATCCTGAAGCTACACAGCCAGCCCCTGGCTTTGTTTGTAGCAGCCTATTGTTACATTGTTAATCCATTCCAAGGAAACAAATCTAGTGTCATGAGAATAATATTAAACCCTCTTAATCTAATCATTGCATAAAGGCTCCTACTCTTAACTCTACTAATTGGGCACCAGGCCCAAGTATGAGCATGGGCTAGGACAAATCATACTCAAAGCATAGCACATAACTGCCTAAATCTTAAATTGTACAATAACTGCATTTTTATTTACCATTATTTCTATCATCTTTGTTCATTGTATCTCTATTTGGGTCCCTGTTATTATTGGTCTTTCCTTCTCCTCAGGTCCCCTTCTCAGCTTTATTTATTAATTCCCTCAATTAATATTTTGCCATGTATCCACTGTAGCCAGTCACTGATCTAGATTTAGGGAATGCATCAGAGAACGTGATCAAGCTCCTGGTATCTTGGTCAGGTATTCTAACTGAAAAATGAAAGATAATAACATATATTTACAATACATAAAATTATGTAAGATGGAAAACACCACAGTAGACTGTGGCAGTGCCAATGGATAGAGAATAATGTGTGGGTGGTTATTCTAGGTACATTGGTCCATTTTGGTCTCTCCCATGAGATAAAACTGCTTTTGGTATTTTGCCTTTCTTCTCAAGTCCTCCAGGGTAATTGTGAGCTGCTCCTGCATCTCTTCTTTCTTTTCCACCCTTCTTACCTGTTTCTCAGCCCAACTTCCCTTCACTCCCACCCTTCCCATGATGTCCTTCACTCTCATACTTCCTATGCTGCCTTTCACCCCCACCCTTCCCATGCTGCCCTTCACTCCCACCCTTCCCATGATGCCCTTCACCTCCACCCTTCCCATGATGCCCTTCAATCCCACCCTTCCCATGATGCCCTTTACTCCACTCTTCCCATGCTGCACTACTTCACCAGTCTTATACAGTTCTGGACTCCTTACTGTCTTTCTCATGTTCTCTCCTATCACTTCTAGGAGTTTCTTTAAACAGTTTAGTCCCATCATAAAGAATTTATATGAATGCTTAAGACATAACTTAACATTATTCATATGTGTTGAAAATAGCTAATTTAGAAATAATTTGTGTATAAATCAGAGAATTTCAAACAGGCTTAAAATACTTCTGTATGTGGTATAAAGGGCTCTGAATTTCTCCTGATTACCCTGAATATGCTGCTTACACTTATATAAATATCAATTTAATCATAGTTTTGCCTTTATATAACCACTGTGGTGGCTATTCAAAACCTACCTTAGGGCCAATGAGATGGCTCATCAGGTAAAGGTGCATGCTACCAAGCCTGATGTCCCTAAGACCTACATAGTGGAAAGAACCAATTCCCATAAGTTGTCCTCTGACCTCCCACACGTGTGCCACGGCACACACATGTATGCGTACACACCCAAACAAGCACATTGAAATTTGGGATGGAAATGACTCAGAAACAAATCTACATCCAATTTTCATCTGACTCAGATTTTGAGCAGAACCCAGACCACCTGTTGTTCATTTCTCACTGTGTGGAACTCAACCCTCCTTTCTGGGTCTCCTCCAGAGAACCCAGAACAGGGATTTGCACATAGTCTTCCATTAAATAAATAAATCCAACAATGGAGGAGATCCTAAGATTTTTGATTAAACTCCATGCAGAGACTCAATTTCCAAGTTTCTGAATGAGGCCTTTGGGACTGTCTGCTGTCAGAAACATATGCCAGTGCTCAGCATACCTGAGCAATAACTACTATTGAATGCTATGATGAACGATGAATGGAAAGGGATGGACGGGTCAGCTCTGGTAATCAAATATGCATAAATGGTTTGGAATAACTTGATTCTGTCACATACATCATTTGGAATCAATGTCAGTCTTTAGACACTTTCATTTTCATAATATAAAATAGTTTTTATTAGAATAGCAAACACCGAAGCTGATTATCTACACGGATTCAAAGGCCTACCAAAAGGGAACTTTACACTCTAATTAAGAACAAAGCACCTAATTGCATGAGATTGAACTTCAGAATCACCTCTTTGTTTTTGTTTCATCTTAAAATGCTGAACCAGGGATCAGGGAGACAGGAACAACAGAGGAGCTGTTTGAGGCCATAATTAATGGGTGGAGTCTCGTCACTGCTGATGAGCCACACAGGTTAAACCAGAAGGACAGCAACAGTGCTGTAGTTAAGAAGTTGAGCTGTTTGTTTTGCAGATCCTAGGCTGCATTCTGTCTGTTTGCCAAAGCATGAGTATGAAGCTCTGTCTGCCTTTTGGTTTCTCTTCTCCCTCCCTGCCTTCTGATGCCAGCTTCAATCTTAGCTTCATCCAGACCCATGTAACCCATCTAGACTCATCATCTGGGAGTTTATGGGAAGGGAGACTCTCTATATTCATTTCAAACCTTCTGAATCAGAATCAGCACTTTAGTGAGGTCACATGTCCACATTCTAATCTTAGACAACACTCTGTCCTCTGGTACAGCACTGAAAACCTTAGCTATCCAATTTGGGCTGGGATGGGGAAGTGGGTACTCAGGATCACTGGTTAGTGTGTAGAAATGGAAATCCCTGGTCCCTGACATAGAGATTTTGATTGGGTGAGTCCAGATGGGGTCTAGGAACCTGGTTTTTCTTGTCTGTATGCTGCTGGCTCAGTTCTAAACTTGGCTTTCTACAGAGTTTGGGTTGAGTCCCAGTTTTACTAACCTGTGATGTTGTATCTCAGTGTCTGCTGTGAAAATGGCTTGCAGTGTCAGCCTCAGAATGGCTCCTCTCAAAGTTCTTACTGAGGTAACATAGTCTCAGGAAGGAAGCTTGCAGCAGTTTGGCTTTAAGATTTTACATAAGGTTGAGGAAATACCAGTTGTTCATATTTAGATGCTGGAGATGAAGCATCTAGGGGTGATTAGGAGACATCAATGTTTGCTTGGTTCTCAGCAGTTTTTCCTCTTTAGTTTAGGGATCTTCTCCTCAGCTCCAGAGTTTGATTTCTTTTATCACAAGTCTCAGATCCAGTCCCTTCTCAGTCTTCTCAGTTCTAGAAGGCTATCAGGTAGCTCAGAATCAATCCATCTGTAGAGAAAGGCCTATAAATAGGTTGAAATCTGGGCAGTGGTAAAAGTCTGTATGGTAGTGATCTCTCAATAGTTTTATCTGGGAGCCATCCCTGGGATGGAACCCCAACTATTATTCTCAATCTTTCTGCTAGTACTCTGAAAAGACAAATCCCACAGTAAAGTCACCCATGCTGGAATGGCTCGCAGAGTTAGGTGCCTTTAGTGACGCTCTTCACAGACTCCATCTAATAGGATGGATAATTTCCCAGTGTGAATGGGTGTGCCTGACTGGCAGCCAGAACTTTAACCAATGTCCATCAAGCCATACAGTTGTCCCGTCTTCTATAGCTTCACTAGAAGTAAGTGCCATGAGACCGGAATTTTTTTGTTTGTTTGTTTGGGTAAGCACAGTACTGAACACAGTGTATGGATGTGCGACTATGGTGTGTAAGGCTTGTTGGTTCACAGGTAGCCTTTGGAGTCAATGCTTAATTCTCAAGTTGTGCTAACCTTGAGTGGGAACTTAACTTCTCTGTACTTCCATGCTTAGATTTCTTCATTCCTGAGACATATTGGACATAAGACATTCCATCTCATACAGCATAGTTAAGAAGTACTGAGAACACTACCTATACTTTTGGCTATTGTTTTATTTACTATAGTGTAACAAATCATTCTCAAACTTAGTTTTTTAATCAAAATCGTATTTACTTGCTTATAGTCTTACTTCATTTATTGTCTAGCTCTGGCTGAGATAAAGATTCAGCTGTGTTCTGCTTGCTTCATAAGTTCAGAAATCCTGGCCTTGTGGGTCAGGTGACTCTGCTGTCGAGAATTATGCACTGCATAGTAACATCTCACGTTCTGCCTGAGAGTAGTATGGAAATTGTATAGCCTCTTTCCCTTCAAATTTCCATTGCTTTCAAACACTGTAAGTGTTCTCAGGGTGAGGTAAGGGGTTCTTACATGGTACAGAACCAGGAAGTCAAAGCAAATGATAGATCCAGCCCAGATTTAAGGCATAGGAGGGGCTGGATCCCAAGAAAAATGATTCATGGGAGACCAGTGAAGGTCAGCATGAAGAGACCAGTGTCTCTGAACCTTCCTGTCCAAGGAAGCCTGTTCCTGGGCATTTCTTACAGGATGAACTGTCTCTGGCTTTTACCAACAGGCCCCTCTTTTGAACCCCATGCCTAAGCATCCCCTTTTGTTGTTGGCAATTTTTCCACAGCCTTCATGTCTCTCTATTTTGGTTCCTCTTCCGTGGCATCCTTGTGACCTGTCACTTCTCTCCACCCATGCATGTCATTGAGCTATTCTGACTGTTCATATCATAGCACATGACCAGGCTCTGGAGACAGATAAGGTTCATCTGGCAGCCTCAGCACCCTACCCACCCACCCGCAGGCCTATGCTGTCTTCCTGAGCGTGTGTGCCTTATCGCCCCCTCCCGCCCTTTCCCTTAACTCTTTTTTCTTAAAGATTCAGTTTATGGGCCCCTCTTCTAGGAAACTTTCCAGGAAGGCCACTCTCCAATTTGATATAACAGTTTCTTGAGGGAGGAGGCCATTTATCTGACAGATTTCACCCCATCTTCATATTCCCACTGCAGTATGGATGAATAACAGAGAGACAATTCAAAGCAGAGTTCAATGCTTGAGGAGAGGCTGATAAGAACAGCAGGGAGTCTTGAGATGATCTAGACTCTAGATTCTAGAAGAATCCAGAGGAAGAGCCTCGGGGTGGGGGGATGCCAGCTTAGAAGCTGCAGTCCAGAATTCAGTGAGGCTTGAATAGGAGTCGTGGTGGTCATGTACGTGTATATGCGTGTGTGTGTGTGTGTGTGTGTGTGTGTGTGTGTGTGTGTATTTGTTGTAGAAAAGTAAAGAGGTTAGGAGTCTGTAAGGAAAAAGAGGAGTGTAATGAGTGGTTATCTACCAGACAGGTAACAGAAAAGGACATTATTAGGGTTTATAGGTCAGGGCTTCGTATTTCACAAGGCTGCTAGAGGAGTTTCTATGTAGAGAAATGGCCAACATTGACCTCAGCTCTTGGGATTCTCTGCTTCCACAATCAGAAGACTGGTAGGGAGGAGCAGCCCGAGTAGGCAGGAAGCTAATGCAGCAGGGAAGATGGTGACGTTTCCTGGCAAAATTAACAGAATGTATGGGAGTAGAGGTCACTCTAAGGCTTGAGGACAATGAGGTGAGGGATATGTCAGACAGAAAGCTACTTCTTGGAGAAGGAAATTAAAAGTTCAGTATTGTTGTACTGAGTTTGAGACTCATATATTTAGTTGGTTGTGTTCTAGACAGTTGACAAGTATAAACTGTCTGCATAAAGTGGACATATGAATGTGGAAGTGATTAGCTTCATCATATAAACTGGGAAAAATTTTTAGGATTAAGAAAATAATAACCAAATACAATGGATAAGTACAATAAAAGTTTATTTCCCACTGTTCAACAAGTCTGAGAAAGTTCCAGGTTATTGGCAAACTGTGGCTGTATTATTCTCTGCAGGGAGTTGGGAACAAAAACCCTGTAGAAATGGTTGAACAGAAAATGGTAAGAGAAAGAAATTAAATTGAAGACTGTCCACAAAGAATCCGTCAAAGGGATGTTGTTATAAAGGAGATCCAAGAAAATGGGAGACAGCTTGAGGACAACATAGGTCTGAGACATTTCTGCTGGTATTTATTTTATTTACCGTTCCAGGATCTACACAGAAACACACACATGCTAGGGACGTTCTGTGTAGCTGAGCTGCAACTTTGATCCCAGTAATTGACTTTTAAAGTTGTTTTTATTTTAAATAGAAAAAAGTTGGAATATTTAAATTTTAATGATGAGAGGAAAGAGGGGATATGCAGGGAGGTGAGGGATTTCAAGAGCCCGTTTTGAGTATGTAGAGGAAATGTCAAACACAGTGAGGGGCTTTAGGTAGGAACTGGACAGCGTATCCATTACAGCAGAAGAGCATATGGCACAGAGGCTGGGAGGGGGGCTATCAGTTTAGGTTTATCTCAAAATGGGTGGGGGTGACATAGAGTTTGGGTCACAGAACTTTTAGTGTTTCCTCTGGGACAATTCTGATCTCACAGAATGGCTGGACACCCTAGAGACATGAAAATGCACCCAAGAAAGTCCAAGCACTGCTCTATTAAAAATAAGTCACCATTTCTCAGTGGATTCTACACGTTACAAAGCATTTACACAGTCTAAACCTCAGCATTGTGCAATGTGGGGATATTGCAACATAGAAGTTGTAGTTCTTAGGTCTGGGATGCAGCACAATACATGAATACATGTGGCGTGTGTGGTTTCTATCACTTCCCTTCCCCATAAAAATCAGCCAACCAACCAACCAACCAACCAAACAAACAAACAAAATCAAACTGGAGTTCTTGCTCTAGAGTAAGAGAGACACAGACATGTCTACATAAAAGACAAGCCATGTGTGATGTACGTAAGCCTTCTAAGGCATATTCCATATTACTCAGGATGTACCGTCTACAGATAATATTCAATAAAAGCAGCAGGAAGCATTTCCCACGGTCTGGCTGTTCTGCAGCACCAACCCATCTGTTATCTTTTCTTCATCTTTACAACAACCCATTGTAGGTACAGTTGTTGTAATCTCCACTTTACAATTGCGGAAAGGAAATAACTAAGCCATTTTCTACAGCTCACATGGGGAGTGTTATAGAAGGCCCTGGAAGCTTGGTTGATTCCATAGTCTAAACTTTCAGTACCACATTGGGTTGACTCATAGAAATTACTATAATGAATGGGAATAAATCAGCACCTGGGATAAGTACCATACAGAGTTAGTAGAAAGATGGGTCCATTTTTCAGACTTCTAAATGAAGTGTCGTCAAGTGAAGCCAAAGAAGGTGAGGATTTCACAAAGCAGAGGTGAGAGAATAGATCAAGCACAAGATCCTTTAAACCAGTGGTTCTCAGTCTGTGGGTTGTGATCCCATGGTGAGGGGTGTCAAATGACCTTTCACAAGGGTCACCTAAGACCATCCTGCATAGCAAATGTTTACAGTAAAATTCATAACAGCAGCATAACCACAGTTATGAACTGGCAATAAAAGTGATTTTATGGTTTTGGGTCGTCACGACATGAGGAACTGTATTGAGGGGTGGCAGCATTAGGAAAAAGGTTGAAAACTGCTGCATTAAACTAATTTGTTTTCTCTCTACTCTCCTTTTGAATTTCCAGATCAGCTTGGCTTTCCTGCCTTTGCATTTGCATCAGTCCTGAATCTGAACAACCAACTTGTGAAGAGGTTTGTTTAGCTCAGTTCTGGGAGCCAAAAGTCCTGATTCTAGTAGATCCATGTATTTGCTGAGGGCCTCCTGGTAGACACATCAGAACAGGAAATCACAGAGTGAGACAGGAAGCCAAAGAGACTGAGGAAGCGCTAGTGTTGTTCTGTCATAACAACCTATGTCATGGGAACTGACTATAGAGTCCCATGAGAATAATTCAACTTCTGTCAAGGACAGTGTCCTGAATCCCCTGCACTAGGCTTTATCTCTTAAGAACTCTACCACCTCTTACTAACTTTAATGAGAACCGAACCCCCATCACACTGACACTTGCAGGGCACAAGCAAAGCATTCTTAAACCTAGGCAACCTCCAAAAAAGATGCTTAGTGTTTTAGGATGGAATCACAAAGTGACACCTGACTTTCTTGCATGCTGATTTTTCTCTAGATTCCTAGAATGGAAAGGAGAATTCTACTGCTCTTCAGTGAAGTGCATGAATGAATTTATGACTTACACATTGCATTTTAATGAATGACAACCATTCAGAAACATACATAAATGTCAGGTATCTTTGCTCAGTGAACACCTCTGTCTGTCCAACATACAGATTAAGCAATACAACACTCCAGAACCCCAGTAGCTCTTTCCTGCTGCTTTCTGATTTGTTCATTGCAGTGCTGTGAATTGAACCCGGAGCTTTGTGCACACTAAGCAAATGTTCTGCCACTGAGCTACATCCCTAGACCTGCCACACAGTGTTCTAACCAATGTCACCAGTCCTTGTCAGGTTAATGCCTAGCTTCTCCAATGAAGCATTGAGATCATCTACTTTTGAACTTTATACAAGCAGAATCCTACATTGTGTTCTTTGTATCTGGACTCATCTGTTTTGTATAATATTTGTGACTTTCATCTGCCTTATCAGATATAGCTGGAGGCTTTTCCTTCTCACTCATAAATTTCAAAATGCCTTAAAAATCTTATTTTTAAACCTGGTTCAGTGGTGCATGCCTTTAATCTCAGCTCTTAAGAGGCAGAGACAGGTGGATCTCCTAGAGTTTAAGACCAACCTAATCTCATATATCATGTTCCAGGTCAGTTGGGGCTACAAAGTGAGACTCTGCCTTAATGAAAAGCAAAACACAAGACATTGAGTAAATATGTTCTTTTTTTTTTTTAAATCACTTTACTCTCTCTCTCTCTCTCTCTCTCTCTGTGTGTGTGTGTGTGTGTGTGTGTGTGTGTGTGTGTGTTTCTCTTGTTGTTCACTTTGGGCATTGGGTAGGAAATCAGTGCCTCACACACACTACAGCAAGCATTCTCATCAAGCTACACCACAGGCCTACTTTGCTGTTGATGTAAACATGCGTATAGACAATTTCCAGTTTGGGAACATTAATAATAGTGTTATATGGATGACAGTTCCTATTCCTCCTCTTCCTCTTCTTCCTCCTGTTCTCCCCTCCCCATTGCTTGTTAGGATCTTTCTATGTAACCTAGTATAGCTAGGAACTCATGAACCTTCTGCCTCAGAATCTCAAGGACTGATATTAGAGTCCTGTGCCACCATGTTTAGTAACAGGAACATTGCTGATCACACTTTTCTGTAAATGCATTCATTTTCTTCTGGGTATAAACCTGTACGTATATTTAAAGATATGCAAGACTCTCTTTCCTTTTCCTCTTTTTAGTGAATGTATGTCCTAGCACTTTGCTGGCCCTTCAGCAGTTATAGATATGGTCATTGCATCAGAACAGCCACTCGCCATGCTCCTGCTTACTGAGGAGCCACCGAACCCTTCAGTGACTGGGTTCCCAGTGCACACTGTTGAGATGAAGATCGATTACTACACGTAGGCAATTTGGTAAAGGTCAAGTGAAACCAGATCTACCGTCTTCCTGGGTAGGCCTGCTCTGAAGCTGGAAACGCAGCCAATTCTCATTGCTGCTAAGTAATTCTCCTTATAAACTTTTTGTAGATCATTGTGCTTGGCCAATGGGACTTTCTTTATCACTGTGCACACATGATAGACAATAATATTGATTTGACTGGCTTGATTCTTGATGCTATGCAGAGTGTTTGGTTCTTGTTTAAAAGATTATTTGCGCGCGCGCGCGTGTGTGTGTGTGTGTGTGTGTGTGTGTGTGTGTGTATGTGTGTATGTGTGTGTGTGTGTGTATACGTGTGTGTGTGTGTATATGCGTGTGTGTGTGTGTGTATGCGTATGTGTGTGTGTGTATGCGTGTGTGTGTGTGTGTGTGTGTGTGTGTGTGTGTGTGTGTGTGTAAAACACCATGTATTCGTTAATGCTCACACAGGCTAGAAGAACCCTATGGCAAGAGTTACAGGCGGTTGGGACCCACCCAGTGTGTGTGCTGGAAACTAAATTTATATCCTCTGGAAAAGCAGCAAATGCCATCTCTTTGATCTCCATTTTTGTTTTGTTCTTGAGGCAAAATCTCACTCTATGTAGCCTGGGCTAGCCTCAAATTTGTGAAACCCTCCCTTTGGATTGTTGGGTGCTGTGATTTCACCGTGTACTGATAGCTTTTCATAGAACATAATCCTGTACTACTTGGTAGGTTAGTCACGAGCCATGAAAAACTATTGAACATTTCAAAGTGAGACCATTGTGAGAAAGTAGTACTTAAGTTAATCACCTTCTTTCTTTCTTTTTTTTTTTTTTTTTTTTCTTTTAAACAATGCTTGAGTCAGTAACAGAACACTTTTAGTCATGCTTGGACCCCTTGGCTGTGAGAGTCTGCTGATTCAATTGTACTTTTTGTGAACTCAAATTCACATCAAGTATTTTTAATAACTATTTCACAATCAAATTGACACTTACTATAAGTATAAAAGACATGGCAAAAAAAAGTCTTCAAAGGGTCCAGGATGGGATGAGCTGTTGATATGGCTCATCAATGGAGAAAACTCAGTCTTGTGGAGAATCTCAGCTCAGTTCCCTGGACCCACATTGGGTAGCTCACAATTGCCTCTAACTCCAGCTCTGGGGGATCTGACACCCTCTTCTGGCCTCTGAGAGCACCAGCACATGCATGCCATATGCTCACACACGCATACTGGTATATGCAGATAAAAAAAATCTGATTGTATTAAAAGAAAGCTGGGTAAGAATATCTAACACACATACCATATGTCCCTGTATAAATGTCTGTGGTCAGGAAAGGGGATGATTTTTTAGAGGAGAATAAGAATAATTTATTGGGGCAAATGTAACTGGATGCGCATCGGAGCTCTGCCACTTGAATAGCCATTGCTAGTCAAGCATGTCACTCAAGTGCCAGGTTCCCCTTCTGTAAGTCGGCAATGTGAATCATGTGGCATGCTCTACCCAGACTTGCTGAGGTCCATTTGGCTTTTTGTATCTCCTGTGGCATTAACTTCACCTTCCTCTACCTGTCTCTCTCTACGGGTCAGCCATGAGGTAGTTGCTGCTGCCTGAGGCTGGAGCCAGTGATTAGGGCACAGAAGATCAGAGTGAAGGAAAATGGGAGAAAAAGTTAATATAAAATTTAAATCTAGAATGCCCCTGGGATATCTAGCTTAAGCAGAGACTTCATGTGGGACTCAGCTCCACTGCATCTGCTTCTGTACCTCTTTCCTTTGAGTTTAAGAGCCAGTGGCTGACAATCAGTGGAAAAACAAGTGTCTGTGCAGACTGAGGGATTCTGTGAGGAGTGCCGGAAACCAAGGCAGCTCCTCATCTGCTCTTTCCTGCATACCGTCCCAGTGGCCTCTGGGGATTGTACTGTCACATCAAGAAGACAGGAATTGCCAATTATTTTCTGTTCTCCAGTAGTGCATTTATGTTAAAATATTCTGAATTCTCTCCCACCCTACACACCCCTTTCTCTCTCTCCTCTTTCCATCTCATCACTTTAGATGCAAGAAAGCAGCAAGAACTTACTGGTGAGCTCATGGGACCTTAGGCAATGATGAATGCACTAATACACAGCTATTGTTGCCTGTTTCTGAGAAGACTTTCTGAGTATGGTGTGAGGCTGATGCTGGGATCATTAAATCTTTTGATGGTGGCATTTTAAAAGCGTATTAATGACTTCTGAGCAGAAACAGGATGTTCAGTTAAAACAGTTCATTGATTCAAATAGGGAACAATGATACATGCACACATACACACATTTTCTCATTCTATAATATAAATGCAATTATAATATTTTACTTAAAAAGACAATATATTTCATGTGCTTTTAGTTTGTTGTGTGGATGCATTTTGGAATTTTTGTTTGCTTGCTTTTTAAATATAGTCTGATTATATAATGCAGACTAACTCTGATCCTCCTCCCTCAGCCTCTTGAGAGTTGTGTCTATAGGTATCTGCTTCCATTCCAGGCCTTAGTTCATTTTCTTTCATTTAAATCATATTTATTTTTAACTGATGCATAAAATTAAACATTTCACATATCAATAGCATAAAATGTGTTATTCTTATATAGTTGTACATTGTATGTATAAATCGGGTTAAATACATTTCCTCAAATGCTCATCATTTCTTGTGGGATTTTCGTTGTTGTTCTGAGACACGGTCTGGCTAATCAGCACAGGTGAACTTTGAACTCAAAATTCTCCTGCTTCAGCTTCCTCATGCCCGGACTGTGCCAACTTCTTTGGACACATTTTGATTAATATCAATTCTAATTATTTCTGACATTATTATATTTCAGATAGGAGTCTAAGTCATTCACAGATACTATCTCACTTAAAATCCCAATTCAGACACTATCTCTTTAATGAGGATTGGCCTGGCCTTTTACGATCACTTTATTGAATCTTTTTATCCCTAATTGAAAATTTTATTTATTTGGTTATGATTTCATGCATCACTCTTGAATCCCTCCCCCAAGTAGATTGTTCACTATTTTATTGAACATCAAACTCTTCCCCCATGTCTTGAATTCTACTATAACTATCTAATGACATAACTACAGTATCTTGAAAAGTGGCATGCAGGTGGCAAGCACACAGTGTATATTTATTGAATTGCAAAGTGAATGAAGAACAGCATATGAAACCTCTGAGTCCCCCAGAGACTAAAAGGTTAAAGTTACAAAGCTGGGGTGGCAGGTGGCAAAATCCCTGCGCTCTGCAATAGTGTCCTGACCTTATGTAGGCTGTAGAAGGAACGTACGTTGACTTAAAGAAATCACTCCCCCATTCAACAAACACTTGCTAAGCCTTGCTAAGGCCAACTTTAAGCACCAGGAACACAGAAGCAGACAATACAAACACAAGCCAGCCAGCGTGGAGGTGTTTTGTCTCGACTTGATTAGAGAAAACAGACATTTTAGGTAATAAATGAGCTATGCACTCTAAAAGAGGTGCATGGGGGGGGGAGGGGCCGGCCGCCAAGTCAAAGGGGGTGTGTGAGGCTCCTAAGGCTTGTTCTCCCAAGGAAGCCTGCTCCAGAGACAGAGGAGTACAGAGCAAAAGTTGTGTTGTGATAAGAACAGGAAGGCAGGCGATAAACAGAGAATAGCCTTGAAGTTGTTTATAAAAGTAACCATCAAACACAGTCAAGAATGCTGTGTCTGAACAGAGACCGATAGATGACGGAGGTAGAGTTATGAGAACTAGAGAGTCAGGGTCACGAAGATGCTAATGCAGCACTCGAGCTGTGGGCCCTGCATGGTGGGCTCAGTGCCACTAGAGGAGAGTATTACGTTCCTCCTCTTCTTCTTCTTTTTTTTTTTTTACCCATTTATTGTTATTTATTTATTTATTTATTTATTTATTTTGGTTTTTTGAGACAGGGTTTTTCTGTGTAGCCCTGGCTGTCCTGGAACTCACTCTGTAGACCAGGCTGGCCTCGAACTCAGAGATCCACCTGCCTCTGCCTCCCAAGTGCTGGGATCAAAGGCGTGCGCCACCATGCCCGGCTCGTTATTTAATTTTTTATGTATATATATACATTATGGATGTATTCAGACACACAAGAAGAGGGCATCTGATCACTCTACAGATGGTTGTGAGCCACCATGTGGTTGCTGGGAATTGAACTCAGAACATCTGGAAGAGCAGTTAGTGTTCCTAACTGCTGAGCCATCTCTCCAGCCCCGTTATTGTTATTTTTAAGGCTGGAATTCTTGTTGGTTTTGAATGAACAATTCTCCTGCCTCACCCTGAGGTTATTCTTCAATTCCTTTTCCCATATTTTTCTTAGGGAGCAGATGTGTATGTGCATGTGTGTGTAAGTGTGTATGTGTATACAAGTGTATATATGTATGTACATGTGTATGTGCATTTGTGTGTATGTGTATATGTGCACGTGTGTGTATATGTGTATGTATGTATATGTTTGTGTGTGTTTGTGTGTACATGCATGTGTATGTGTGTATGTGTATATGTGGATTGTATGCATGTGTGTATGTGTGTATATATATATGCATGTGTGTATATATGTCTAGGTGTATGTATATATGTGTGTATATGTGCATGTATGTATGTTTGTATGTGTTTTTGTGTATGTGCATGTATGTACATGTGTATATGTGTGCATGTATGTATGTGTGTGTATGTGCATGTGTGTGTATGTGTGTATGTGTATATGGGAGGAGGGGTGCCTGTGCCACCACACACATGTGGAGGTCACAGGACAGTTTTCAGGAGTCAGTTCTCTCCTAATACATGGGCCCCAAGGATTGAGCTCACATTGTCAGGCTTGATGACAGACTTTACTACCTGCTAACCCATCACATTGGCCTTCCTTTCTTAGTTTCACTTTTTTGAATAGTTACCATATTTCCTAAGGCTATATACATACACGTATCTTACATAAACACATGAAATGTCCCCTCATTTCTTTCTTTGCCATCTAATCCTCAGGCACCTCACTCCTCCCCTCTTCTCCTTTATTAGATTTTTGTGTGTCCTTTCAAAATCATCTCATACAAGTAAATATTTTGCCAACTTTTAATGTACAGTATAGATAGCATCCTTTATACATCACTGCATTCTTTGTTTAACATCTTACCTTTGAAACCTTTCCACCCACAGCACCTAAGCACTTCCTCATGTTTTGACAGCTGCATGGTGTCCATACAGATGTATTATAATTGAGGTAACTTGTCTTCTATTGACAAATTTCTGGAATATGTCCACTCTTTGATAAATGTATAGATATGGTATCTTATATTAACCATATTGATATACTAACTCATTTTCCAAAAATACACTGGCTACAACTAAAACTTAGAATTGGAAAACTACCAACATTGTATGCTTGGATCAAATCTAGATATGATTATTTTTTAAATGCCAAAGCTTATGGAACCCGGGAGGCCTTCTTTATGAAAAGTAAAGTAAAATTGAAGAAGAACCCAAATTGGCAGTATAGAGCCTTGGATGTAGCCCAGGTGAGAGAGGAGTCCTAAGTTGTAAGCATCATTACCTTGGGGCCAGCCTGATCTGTGGGGATGCACATATATACGTATGGGAAGAGCAATCAGTTTTCCTTCTCTATCAGAGTCACGTTCATATGTGCTGCAGCCCCTTGCCGTGTGTTGGTGAGTTAGAGGCTATAGTGCTGGCAGCTTCAGAAGGATGTAATATTGCTTGAATTTGCATTCATTCTGTTTATGCGACATCTTTCATCTCTCATCTTAGAAACTACCTTACAGAGATTTCTTGTTAACTAGCAATGTGAGCATGATATGGAAGAAATTGTGCTGTAAAGAAAAATCCCTGGGAAGAGTTCAAGAGGCCTCCGCCAATCTCATTAATTTGGTAATATGCATAAAGGTTCCAGCTGGTGAGTAGTTATCAGTGGGAAATATTTCCTTGTAGGAAGGCCAAAGGAAAGAAACTGACGGGTTTCCTCTAATGATCTGCAGTCGACAGCAGCTGGTTTGTCTGCTCAGAGGTTTGCTGCTGTCATCCGCCAGGCAGTCACTGCATGATGGCTTTGGGAAGAGAAGACAGCCAGCTGGTAGGAGGCAAACAGTCTTTGCAGTAGCAGATAGGAGACAACAGCCAAGAGGAGAGGAGAGAAAACAGAGTCGGGTCCAGGCTACGGAGACAAGTCACCTTACCAGTGTAACACTAGCCCAAAAGAATATATGGAACATGGAATGGATGTTAGAAATTTGGGTTGCCTGCCAAGCAGCATTACAGTTTTAGGGGAATAGATTACATTTAACATAGAAAGACTCACAAATGATATTGAAGATATAAAGGCATTATCCAATTAAGGGAACTTTGGAAAGAGTCCATACCCACACTAGAGGATCTAGGACTTTAAGTCATAATGTTGGATTTTAGCCAAATGTGCTCATGAGCTGAGCTTTGTATCTATTGCCCGAAAAGCCATGGCTGAGTTATTGTGTCCGTGGAGAAGAGATTTGGTGAGTGCTTGAAAGGTACTTTGTGGTTTTTTCTTTTGTTTTTGTTTGTTTGTTTTCTTTTTTATTTTCCTTAAGTAAGACACAGCAATTTTGAAGGAGAAAGTCACTGGTGCCTACATCTAAGACCACCAAGTCACAGCCCCAAAGGGACATAGAAGAGATATCGCCCTTTGTTCTTCTTGTTTTGCTATTTAAGTAAATGTATGTATCATTACTGTCAATGGCTTCATTAAAATTTATCTCAGTCTCATGTTATCTCACCAGATGGTGGAAGTGAAACCCATTAGCCTCTGATCATCCACGTTACTACAGAGAACTGGGTGTGGAGATTGTAACCTCTCCTATGATTTGAGGTTTTCATAGATGAAGTGAACGCCTTTCAGAAAGTTCCAGCTTTCTGCTCATCTATAAACCACCTGAAACAAGGGAACAATTTATGCTATAAGCTCCAAATCCAGCCCACTGAATCTACAGGAGAACCAACAAGCGTGATTATCTTAGCAAGTTACACTGCCATTACCTACCAGCCTAGCAAAGTCCTGTGGTGAGAGACCCTGTGGGAATCTTGATCATTGGTTAAACAGACCAACTATGAGTCCTGTGCTAACTTGGATGGATGATATCATTTGGCATGGCTCTGTATTTGCTGGGCAGATTTCCCAGCGCCGTATGACACAGGGTGCTTCCTTGTACATTAGCAAAAGAAGCACATATTTGGATGAGGGTGTGGGAAAAGGAGAAGGGGAGGAGAATGAGGATTATAATTCTCTGTTCTAAAATTTCTCTCTCTCTCTCTCTCTCTCTCTCTCTCTCTCTCTCTCTCTC
>JADRCD010220704.1:2786-21512 GCA_019843815.1 Montemys delectorum | reverse complement strand
CTTTCTTTCTTTCTTTCTTTCTTTCTTTCTTTCTTTCTTTCTTTCTTAATCACAGGCAAAACCAAAGTCCCTCTCCTTCTATGCACTCAGCACATGGTGCATAGTAGGCCTATGTGTTAGTCATGTTTGCACAGATAGAGTGCTGTAGAAACAGGGCTTTCTAGGCGATTACTGTTGGCTTTGCTCCACCCTGCTCAGCTCAGAGAGAAACATTAGAAGAGGAACCTATCTCCCAGACAGTTGGACGCAAACTATTCCAGTAACGAGAGACCCCCAGACCAGCACATAGCCCCACACCTGATCGACGTCAACACTCCCAAGCCTCCGTGTAAAGTGTCCCAGTTAGCTTTCCCCCATGCAGACTCTCTCCTTCCTTGTGTGTCCTTATGAACACAGTCTCATCTGAGGTCACACTCTGGTCTCTTTCTGCCTTCTGTCTCTTTCTGCTGCCTCTGAAATCTAACATAGCTGTGATTAAGAAAACTGATGAAACATCGTAAAGGAAAAAAGATTTGTTTGGACGCATGGTTTGAGAAGGTCAAGTCTACAGCAGCTTGGACCCATACACTGGGGCGGAAGGACAGCAGGACAGCAGGAATACAGACTGGAAGAAGTATTTGCTTTGTAGAAGACAGGAAGGAGAGAGTGAGGAAGCAAGTGTTGACCAATATAACTTGTAATGTTATTGACCCACCTCAGTGACCCACCTCATTTACTTAGGACCCACAATCTAACCTCAAATTAAGGGGGAAAAACCCTTCAGAGACTGAAAAAAAAATCCTAGAAAAGAAGCTGGATTTTTGGCTTCCCAAGTTCCTCCCTCTGCTTAGCAGATGGTCTTTTTTTTCCTGTGTGCCTTTTGCATGCATGTCTTTCCTCACTTCCAAGACAAACCATTATCAACTGCTGACTCTGTCTGCTCCTGTTTGCTATGTTCAAGGTTTTGTGATGGCTGAAGTTATGTTTGAAGTTTTAATTGCTGTGTAGGAGATCTATAAAATGAAAACATCTCTAACCTGTAAACCCCGTTTGCCCAAGGGTAGATAACTCCTAGAGTGCTGGAGGTTGCTCATACAAGATAACAAACCTGGGGGTTTTGCTTCTGTAAAAAAGTTTGGTTGCTCCAACTGCACAGGATGTGTGCTTGATCACACACAGGCAGGAGGCATGTAGGCAGGAAATGCATCAGGATGGATGCTGGTCCCTGACTGGACAAAGGTAGGAAGCACATAGCCTATGGGTTTTACCTATACAAGCCCCTAATGTAATCTGGCACCACACTCTGGGAATCCAGGTATTGGCCTGGCCATTATCAAGGGTCCTGGTCAGGACTTACTAAAACTTACTTCAAAAACTTGGCTCAGAAATTGTAGTCTGATTCTCATCTGCCGGGAGTGATGTGTTCTGCGAGCCCCCCCCCCCCCATTGAGATCAGACCAGTTACCCAAATTCTAGACCTGGAGCTTCACTCCAGGACCCCAGTGCTGGAGGACCCTCTCAGGAGGTGAGCCCCTTGAGAGTTCCAGTGCTCAGAGGTGCGCTTTTGATTTTACAGACTCTCAGAAGTGAACTGCTGAGAAAAGCAGCAGGCCTGTGGAGGCCTGCCCTAGTAAGTCAAAATAATTTTCTGTGACATTTGGTTCTGTTGGGATCTAGATCTGGGACGATGGGATCCAAACTATCTCATCCAGGGCAAAGAGCAAGATGTCTCACTGCGCTGCCTCGTTCTGGTTGTTTGGATACTCGGAGCCAAGATGGAAATCAGCCAGGCTCAGATAAG
This sequence comes from Montemys delectorum, assembly GCA_019843815.1. Taxonomy (NCBI): domain Eukaryota; kingdom Metazoa; phylum Chordata; class Mammalia; order Rodentia; family Muridae; genus Montemys; species Montemys delectorum. Next base: position 19,732 of record JADRCD010220704.1, on the reverse strand, counting down.
TGTATGAATGAAGGTGGCCACCACGTATTTTGTTTTTGATCAATCTCTTCTGACTGGGTGAACATTCTACGTTCTGTGTTTACTGGTTTGTTCTTACCGTCTCTGCCACCAGCAGCTACCAGTCACTGCCAGCAGCCACCGCCACCACCGTTTGCCATGGCTGCTTTGAGGGCCGGGGCTCAGAATTTCTTATCTCTGGAACTTTCTGGTCTCTGTAGCAGGGATTCAAATGCCTTTCAGGTGTGGATAATATTAATATTGTTTTACGCTGTTCTGCTTTATTGAAAACCTGGCTCTCACATTGGGTTATGTCTCAACCTTCTCTGGATGCAAGCATGCATATTTCAAGTCTCCTCTCTGTCCTGCGTCAGCTGAGCCATCTGATTTTGTGACAGGGAAAAGAGAGCAAAGCAAAAGAGCCAAGAGGGTAGAGCACTGCTTTCATTTAATTGTCTAAAACTTTTGCTAAAACCTCTTATGATTCATATAAGATATGAGAATATAAGATAAGATATAACAAATCATAAAAGATATGAACCTTATATGATTTGCAAGTCTATTATATGAACTTTCTGTACCTCAGTATTTGTAAGTTTATTGGGTATGTTTAAAAATCTGTAACAAAAAAAGCTAACTTAATCTTGCCTCTCCCCACTCCTCACTGGTGGTAGGTGGGAGACATGGCCATGAGGTCATGAGAGCAGACGAGTTGTCCCTGCCTCTCATCCCTTGCAGTCTATGGCAGGTAGGAGAACTGCCTCATATCCCACCCCATCCTTGGAAGTCATCAGAGTGGGAATGCTGCTCTCACCTGCTACAGTGCTCAGAGAGTGGACCCTTTACCTCACCTGCCCAGCACAGTAGAGCTGGCCTTGGTTGCGGGGGTTGAAGGTGAGCCAGCCCTGAGGCTGTGAGTGCAGGAGAGCTGGTCCTGTCTCTTGTCTGTTGTGTGGTGTAGGAGGTAAAGGAAAGATGCCCTCCTCCCTTGTCATCCATGGCAGGTGGGAGAGCTGGCCCCAGGGTCATGAGAGAGGAGAACCATAAAACTGTAAAAGTGTAGCTTTTGTAAAATTAGAGGTGCACTTCTATCCTTGTTAGGTTTAGCCTCAAAAACAAAAACAAAAACAAACAAACAAACCCACAATTTTTGAATCGTGTCTCTTTTAGCACCAAAATAAAACTTAGTCATAAATACAATCCACAGGGAGACTGGAAACTTTGACCCTCCTGGTCCATCACAGAATATCACACTTTCTTGTGTGACTCAACTTATCAAGACAGCTAAAGTTTAACAAAGTTTTTTTTGTTTTTTGGTTTTTTTTTTTTTTAAGGCAATGCATTCTTAAGACCTGCCTTCTTAGCCACTGGATCTCTATAACCTTGGTAAAAATGGCTGCTAGAGTCATGTGTTTGCCTCCATCCTGTGGGGCCATGAATTAAGATGGCAGCAAGCCATATGCTGTTTACATCCCAAGATGGTGTCACACCACATAGTTTCTTTAAGATTACTTGCGTATAGATTTTTAATTATCAACCCTCAGCCTTACAAGTTTTAAGTTAATGTTTTAAACTTTTTATTGGTTCTTTGTGAATTCCATATCATGCGCCCCTCCCTTAGCACTCGCCCTCCACCCTTGCAACCTTTCCTCCCAACAGAGGTGGAAAAAACCTTGTTGTGGAAGCTGCAGTGTGACACAGTGTGTCCACAGCACGCCCTTTTGTCCACACTTCTTTGCTTGCAAATGTGCATGGCAATGACTTGTTGGTCTGATACGAGGCCTCCGGCTTCTACTCCACCATCATTACTGATTGAACCTCATTGGGACTCCTCACAGGCATCCTGTTGTTGCCCCATTTCACGGAGATCCTGTAGGTTTCAATCTATAGGACCGCCCCTTCATATACTCCAGCAGTTCATAGATGGGGTAGACATTAGGGTGGGTCAATTCAAATCCCTGACTCTGAGCCTGGGAGGTATCTGAGCTGGTCAGTCTGCCAGCTGTCTTGCTCTCATGCCCTTGTGGCCAGCTCACCGGCAAGCTCCACAACCAGGGCCAGCTCTACCCTGCTGCCCAGGTGAGGTGTAGGGCCCTCTCTCCCAGGGCTTATGAGGACGTAGTCCATTCTCCTACTCTCATGGCCCTGGGGCCAGCTCTCCCATCTGCCATAGATTACAAGGGATGAGAGAGGCAGGATGGTGTCTTTCCCTTACCTACTGTCATGGTTTGAACATGCTTGGCCCAGGGAGTGGCACTATTTGTCGGTGCAGCCTTGTTGGAGTAGGTGTACCACTGTGAGCATGGGCTTTACGACCCTCATCCTAGCTGCCTGGAAGTCAGTCTTCCACTAGCAGCCTTCAGATGAAGATGTAGAACTCTCAGCTCCTCCTGCACCATGCCTGCCTGGATGCTGCCATGCTCCCACCTTGATGATGATAGACTGAACCTCTGAACCTGTAAGCCGGCCCAATTAAATGTTGTCTTTATGAGAGTTGACTTGGTCATGGTGTCCGTTCACAGCAATAAAATCCTAACTAAGACACTTCCTCCACCACACAACAGACAAGAGGCAGAACCAGCTCTCCTGCACTCGCAGCCTCAGGGCCAGCTCACCCTCCACCCCCACCCCCAGAGCCAGCTCTACTGTGCTGTGCACAAGAGGTGAAGGGCCTACTCTGTGGAGCACTGTATTAGGTGAAGGCATAAAGAGAATATGACTTACTGCCATCTTGATTTGAGGTGACCACACGGTGTAAGTCAACTAAAGAGGCAACAGTATTTTCAAGATATTTTGGATTCAGATGGATTTTCGTGTAATAATTCTTGCCTGAAAACAAAGTCATAAAAACAAGATTTATAAAAGATATGATTTAAAAAATCAATACTTGTTTAATAATGTATTTAAGGTGCACCTTCGTGTGTTCATATGTAAAGACATACATTGTATTGGCAGCTGAACTTTGTAATGTCAGAGGCACCCATGTGGTGTAGGTTTTAAAGGCATGAAAGGGTCACAGAGTACAGCTGAGGCTTGGCACTGTAGAGGAGGGCTGGAATTCCTAAAGAGAGCCCAGGAGATGCCTGTGCCTAGTGATAGCATCAGAAAGAATGGCAGCTATGCAATGGAACTGTCTGGAGCCTTGAAGACTATGTGTGTTGCTCAAGGGGGAGGCAGAGGTGATCCCGGCCCCTTGGAGGGAGGATCCTGCAGGCTCCCGAGGGAATCCCATATGTTGAGCACTAAGTTGTCCTCACTGTTGAAGTTTTGTCTTGCCTTATCCAGATGTGGTTGTGCCCTTTCTCTTTGAATTTTAAAAAAAAAAGATACTTAATTTATGTTTTGATATTGCTAGAGAGCACACTTGAGAAATTTTAAACTTTTCTGTGAAAGGAAATTTTGGAATTTTGAAAAAAAAAACTTAAATAAAACTGGATATATTTTTAAAGAAACGACTTTAAAAATATTTAAATTTATAAGGCTATGGGATATCTTGTGTTTATAAAATGTTTTAGAGTACGATGTATTTATTAAAATGTAATCTTAAAAATATATAAGTAGCAGGTTGAAGAGTGATGGCTGCAGCTGTGATCACCAAGCATGAATACCAGGCAGAAACTGGGATTTTCCCATCATATGATGTAGCCAGACACTGTCCTAGGCAGTCTACAAAAGCCTGTGGAACGTTTCTCCTTACCAAGGGTCTATTCAGGCTGACAGAGACAGACGAAGACAATGAAGGTCTTAAGAATGCATTGCCTTTTTAAAAGCTTTTTAATGGCTTTAGTTATTTTGATAAGTTGAATCATATAAGAAAGTGTGATATTCTGTAATGGAACTCTATGTAAGGACCAAGAAAGTAAAGTTTCCAGTCGTCTTGGACTATGTTTATGACTTCAAGTTTTATTTTGGTGCTAAAAGAGCCCCTCAATTCAAAAATTGTTTTTTATTTTTTGAAGCTAAACCTAACAAGGATATAAAATTGCAGATTCTAATTTTATAAAAGCTACTAATTTATAAACCAGTAAAGATGATTTAAGACATGCAAGTTAATGATCGGTCACCTTATAATGGTCAAAGTCTTTTTTTTTTTCATTAATTTACTTATTTATTCACCTTACACCCCGATCTCAGCCCCTCTCCCTCCTTCCACTCCTAATCTCCTACCCCCTTCTCCCATTCCATTCCCTCCGCCCCTTCTACCCATACGAATGTGCCCTGGCACAGGTCTCATCAGCACCAAGCACATCCTCTCCCACTGAGGCCAGGCAAGGCAGTTCAGCTAAGGGGAAGGCATCCAAAGGTGGGCAACAGAATCGGAATCAGAGACAGCCCCCAATTTTTGGGGAACCTACACGAAGACCAAGCTGCACATCTGCTACATATGTGTAGGGGCCTAGGTCTAGCCCCTGCATGCTCTTTGGTTGTTGGTTCAGTCTCTGTGAACACCCTTGGTCCCAGGTTAGTTGGCTCTGTAGGTCTTGTGGTGTGCTTGACTCCTCTGGCTCCCTCAATCCTTCCCTGGACTCCTTCCCAATCCTCCCCAGACTCCATGAACTCTGCCTGGTGTTTGGCTGTGGGTCTCTGCATCTGTTTCCAATGATCAAATTCTTTAATGTGTTCAGAGCTACCCTTGTAGTCATGCTAAGGACTAACTAACGTAATTAATTGCAGGAATAAGCTTTACTCAGCTTCCTCTATTCGTTTTCAAGGTTAAACCTAAAACAAGTAACTAAAAACAAGTAAAGCTTGTTTAAAATCAAGTATGCTAGATAGGTGACCATCACAACTTTTCAGAGTTCTGCTGAGTATGACATTTGAAAGGTTTAAAGGAAAAACCTTCCTGTGATTGTCAGAAATACCAGATCCTTGAGGCAACCCTGAGGTCTTCAAAGAACACAGATGAGGCACACATCTGGACTGTGGTGATACTGACCACTGGGAAAAACTGCCCCATGCCTCACCTGCTGCCAGGACCCTGCACAAACTGTGGGTGTTATAGGGTTGCCTGTCTATTCAGCCTCAGTCAAAGTAGGTTAGTTTTCCCAAGTTTCTCATTCACAGGAAAATCTCTCAGTCCTTCTGTGTTCTGTCCCGTGCAGCAGCTGAAGAGGCAATGCTGTCCTGTGTACCGGCTGAAGGCCTTCAACTTCTGCCCCTCAGTGAGGCCACAGAGATCACAGGAGTGGACTAGGGTTACATCCAGGGAGCTGGTAAGTCTGTCATTTCAGTAGACACAGAGGCCATTTGGTTTATACTTCCTTCTATAATTCATTCTTGTCAGATTTCTGATGGTGTTGACAGCTAACTGTAGCTTTGTCAGTTTGTCGGCGGCAAGCAACCAGCTTCCCTACCAAGGTTGCAGCTGCCTGGTCAAGGCCTGTCACATATGAGAACACGATCTTGCTTTTCGGGAGCCCTTAGGTCTCCTGATGAAAAGGGGCACTCACAGACAGGTTTGCCTTATATTGAAGGATAAACGGGTTTCAGATGTAACTTTTGTTTTGTTTTATTTTGTTTTGTTTTGTTTTCCAGACAAAGTTTCTCTGTGTAATAGTCTTAGAACTTGCTCTGTAGACCAAGCTGGCCTCAAACTCACAGAGATCTGCCTGCCTCTAAGTCCTCCCAAGAGGTATGTGCTCTGTAGCAAGATGGTTGCCAGCCCCTACTGCATTGGATGTGTGCTTCATCACACATAGACAGGAAGTACGTCAGGATACATGGTTGTCCCTGATTGGACAAGGGCAGGAAACTTATAGCCTTGTGGGTTTTGCCTTTATAAGTCCCTGGCTAATGTAACCGGGCACCATACCCTGGGAATACAGATATGGCCATCCTGGCCATTATCTATGGTCCTGGCCAGTGCTCAATAAAACTCGCTTCAAATTTGGCTGAAATATTGTGATAGTGGTCTTACTCTCACCAGTGGGATTGGCAATCTCCCTACTGCTACCTGTCTAGCTGAAAATTTTTTTTCTGCCTTTTAATTCTTTAACTATCAAAGAAAAGGAATCTAGTCAAAACCCTTGGCTATACTGGTGCACCATGAACTGGGGACCAAGCACTAAACACACGAGCACATTCAAGTTCCAACCACAACACTCGGCTGTTCACCTCCAAAGGTCACTTGTTTCTTAGATCTTTATGGTCTGCATTTTGTTTCCCATTCTTACTGTCAACTTATCTAAAAGCAGATGCTGGAATATCCATAGATAACCTGAATGCTCTCCTATCTTGAAATCTCCTTTCAAATTAATTAGTCACCTACTTACATAGTCATCTCCAGGCAAAGTCTCAGGACATGGATGAATTATGGATAAATTATTGACCAATATATAAGAGGAATGACCACTAGTCTACTCTCTCCAGGTTTCCATTTCGACCTGAAGCCTCCTGAATGCAGATTTTCCTCACCACATTTCTCTCCGCTTCCTGGCCTTCCCATGCTCCCACGAACACTGTCTGATAAGTTCTAGTTATGATGTCTTAGGTTTTCTCTGACTCACTTTTTTCTAAACCTTCCCAATCTCTTCCACAAAATAGGTCCAATACCCTAAAAATAACACACAATTGTGACTTCTCAGCAAGGGGCCCACTTCTCTTGTACTGGTTTTCTCAGATTTCTGAAGTAATGACCAAAATACCTGAACAAAGAACTTAAGGGACAGAATATTTGTTTTGGGTCATAGCAGCCATAGTTTGCTTTCATCATGGTGGCAAGGGCATATAAAGGATGCTGTTTACCCCACACATATAGGAAGTGAAAGAAACAAACATTGAAGGACCTGGAACAAGATACCAGTGAGAACTTAACCTAGTGACCCACTTCCTTCATGCAGGCACCACTTCCTCAGTTTCCCATCACTTCCCAAAATACCATTACCAGCTGGAGACCAAGTGGACCACACAGAGACTGCAGAGACATTTCAGATTTAAATCATGAGAATGTGAAGCAAACATTTGTTAAATTAAGAAATAAGTGAGCAAGTACTTTACCTGCTAGGCTTCTCTGCATGACTCAAGTGTAACACACATTAGAGGAGGCTTCTGTTTCACACTGAGCTCCTCCAAGCAGAGCTAATGGCTCCTATCAAAAATGAAAATGGAGTCACTCATACTAACCACTCTTACTAAGTAGCTGAAATGAAGCTACCTACCTGGCCTTCTGAGACACCAGGATAGGAGAACTCCTACAGCCAACTTTCCCAAATAGGCCAATTGCAGTCCACAGGGTCGCTCTTCTCACCGAAGAGGGTAACCTGAAGTAGTACCATATTAACTAAGTAGCTGTGGCCCTATTGTTCTGACTCCCTGTTTGTCCCCTACAATGAAAGTATTGAAATTAATTCATTTTCTGTTCCTTTGTTTCTGCTTTCTTTAGCTTTCCTTTGTCTATAACACCAGCTTCTGCTCAGCCCCTAGGAATACTTAGTCTATTTTATGGAATCAAGTGTTGCCCAATGCTAGAATTGAAAATAAAGTCAGCTGAGGTCATTAAGCTGAATTGTCGTAATTTGGGCCTTTGACACAAGTAACTAGGAAGCTCAGAATTCAGCTGTCTTCAATCAGTGTTCCTCGGAGGTTAGAGGGAATTGCTCCTCTCTCCACGCTGGATCTGCTTTTCTTCCTCCTTCACTCTGTTATTTCCTGACTCTACTTCCTTCCCCTCCTTTTCTTTCTCCACCCTGCCTTCCTCCCCTCCCCTTTCCTCCTTTCCCCCTCCTTCCTGCTTTCCTCTCCTCCCCTCTCCTCTCTCTCCTCCCCTTCTGTTTCTCATCCTTCCTGTCTCATCCTTCCTCTTCCCACTCCCCGCTTCCTCCTCTCTGCCCTTAGGCCTCCCCTTTCTAACGCTGCCCCCTGTAACTGAGTCTCCTTGTCTGTCCCCCACGTGTGACAGTGGCAGCTGTCTGCTCTGAGATGTGCCTTTCTTTAGTGTCCTCAGAGAAAGAAAGTCTGTCTCCACACACTTGTTTTAATGTAATGAAGAATTTCAGGCTTGATGTGACCTATGTGCATGGTCCAGTGTGCTTGGAGAGGAGGCGGGACATGGTGACGGGCAGAAAGGGAAGTTGTGGTTTTTCCAAAAGAAGGGATGCTGGGCAGATGAAAACAACACAGGTCTACCGTGAATATTTTCCTAGGGTTTTTAACTCAGGAGTAAAGGGGGGCTGTTTTTAATAGGACACTACTTCCTGCCCCTTGAAAGGAAGCTCCCAGGATGGAGCTACATGCCGATCTTTTATCTGTTCGATTCAGATCATAAACATTGGAAAGATGGACTACACTTCATTCTTTGAGGAAAAGGTATGAATTAAGTCAGAGACAGCTGTAAAGAAACCCACCCTAAACGGCTGTTATCTATCTGTGCAGCAAAGCAGAGGAATGCAGGACAACGCTCATGCTTGTTCTGGCTTCCAGCCAGGTGGGAATTCTGGAACTTTGCTCACAGATTAACTGCCTCAGCCTCGGAGAGGAAGTGCGCTGTTCAGGAACTACCCGGGGCTGTAGATCCCCATCTCAGGGAGGCAGGAAAAGCTGCCTGCCTGTCTGCGGTGTGTTCGTGTGCCTGTACAGGTAGGGAGGCCTTGAGGGCCCTCGTGTCACACGAATGCAGCCAGATACTGGAAAGTACAAGAGATTGTTACATACTCAGTTCTTTAAAAGTGGGAGTGTGTTTTCTGAGTTCAGCACTTGTTGGTTTGTCTCTGTGTTTGAAGTCCTTTAAAAGAAACAAGAATTAGAATTTAAGAGGGGACACCTCAGCTACCCTTGCTGCATCTTCGAGGTGTGCTAGTTTACACCCTGTGAAGGAGTGTAGGTTCTATGGAGGAAGGAGGGGAAGACAACGTGGTGAGTGTCCTTTTCGGATCACAGAAACATGACTTCAAGACTCTAGTGTTGCTGGGAAACAAACTGGAAAAGGTTTCTTGACAACGGTTTTATCATTTCACAAACTGGATTTTGAGAAAAGGAATAGTGAAATTGTCATTCTCTTAATGTGAGTTATAAATACAAATGGCTAATCAGAAATCAGCACAAGTTATAAATACATTTGATTAATTAGGAAAACACTTCGGGAAGAGAAAACAACCCCACGTCCCATGTTTCCTGACATCCTCTTCTGATTTTGTGAAGTTTCCTCTCCTTATTTCTCAGAGTGTTTATTTGAAAGGAAGTTTCTCTATAGGATAGAGACAAGAGCCTTACTCACCCATCCCCATATACACATTGGATTAAAAATGTGTTTCTTTCACAGTATTATTCCGTAGCTTCTGTCCTATGGCCTATGACCTATGTCTCTGGGTGGTCACATGGTTTCTGGAAGCTGTGTTGAGAAGTCATGGAAAGGGAAAGCATTACTCCTAGTGAGGAAGCTGTGCCAAGCAGATAGTGAGAATTATCAGTGAGCACTGTCTGGGCCATTTCGAGGTATCAGCACTGTGCCTAGCGTTGGACAAGCCCTTGAGTATCACAGGCTGGTCACATGTTCTATGACTCTTTTTGTCATTTGTTTGCATGTAAGTATGTATGTGTGTGCGTGTGTGCCTGTATATATGCGTGCTTATGGATATAGGCCACATGTGTGTGAGTGTTCAAGAGAATGAGTGTATGCATGTGTGTATGTGCATGTGTATGTGTATGCGTATGTGTATGCATGTAGAGGCCTGATCGTGATACTGGGAATTTTCTTTGATGGCTCTTCACTATGGCAAGATCTGTCACTGAACCTAGTGCTTGCCAATTCTAGAAAGTTCAACCAAACAGCTTGTCCTGAGGATCCCTGCCTGGAATCTATGTGCTGAGTCTCTAAAACCTAGTTTTCCCACTTGCAGTCAGTGCTGCTTTATCCGTGGAGCCACATTCTCAATCTGCCTAGGAGTCTTAATTTTAAAATGTTTCTTAAGACATGGTCTTATTGCGCAGCCTAAACTGTAAACCCAGACTGGCTTCAAACTCCAAATCCTTCTGCTTTGTCTCATAAATGTTAAAATTATAGGTGCGAGCCATTGTGCCTGTCCCAGGGTTCTCAAAATCAAGATTTCTGCTATGGTTAGGGTTGTGTTTTCTGTGGTCATAATTCATTTAGTAAATCATAAAATTTAGTTTAATGAGAAGAAATAAATTCAATGCTATAATATCCTAGTTGGGTGAATATTATCCCCATTCCATAGATGAGGAACGTTAGGTTTTAGGAGGCTGTGTAGCTGGCCTAAATTCATTGTGTTAGGAAATGTAAAGGTGCATTTGTAATCTCTTGGTCTTAAGAATCTTCATTAGAGGCTATAGTCTATCATTGAGCATAACCTTTTATAATTCAGTATGTATCATATTACTAATATAACTAAATGCGTATAAAATCCCTCGTGAGCAATACTGGCACACCTTTAACCCCAGCATTCAGGAAGAGGAGACAGGAAGATTTCTGTGAGTTCCAAGACAGCAAAGCTGCACAGTGAGACTCTATCTCAAGAAAAAGCAAAAGGAAAAAAAGAGGAAAAGAAAATCTGTTTTCCAATGTGTATTTCCTGCAAGGGAAAACAGGATTTGTGAAAAATCACTAGCGATCATCGTACTGAAATCAGCTGAAATGTCAGCCTGTGTCATACAAAGCCAGCAAGTGTAAATTCCATTCTCAATTTAGACTATTTGAGGACATCTAGGAAACCTTCTGCAGACTGTAAACTACTATGAGAAGTTCCTATATGTGTGCATGTGTTTGCATGTACACATGTGCATCAGACCTGTGGGAAGAAAACGGTCATGTTACTCTCCATGGCAATTTAAAATTTTGTCTTGAGCTTAAAATATGATAGTGACTTCTTAGACAAGAGAAAGTTCTATGTCTTAAAAATTCAAAATAGTTATATGTTATAATCTACCTAACAGTTTATATGGGAGCTACCTCATATGTCATGTGATCCTTAAACAGTCCATGAAATTTATGTGTGGACATTGTGCCTTGCAGGCTATAAGAGTGGTTATAGCCGATAATGACTGCTTATCAGCAAGAAAGCCAGCACAGTTGACCACAGTCCAAGAGTATAAAAGTGGTGCCTACAGATAATCTATTTCTAACTCTTAAGGAAGCAACGTCATTGCTAACTGGTTATGGTGCAGGTAGTCAGCAACCTCCAAGGTTAAACATGAAAGAGCAGTCAGAAAGTTGACCCTGAAGCATTCATATCTTTCAAAAGTTATGGTGGTGTTACTCAGACACATTTCTCACTCCACAGAGATCTAAAATGGCTATGATACTTCTTAGAAGTGTGTGTGAGCCTCTAGTTATCTAAAATTAAAATGTCTACTTCTCTAAAAACTAACTGTGGGCTTGGACAGATGTCTTAGTGGCTAAGAGGGCTTATTCCTCAATCAGGAGGATCCAAGAGTTTAGATCCTAGCACCCATGTGACACACACATTCACATACACAAAGATGCACAGACATATACACTCACACAAACAGATACACACAGACACAAACACACACACAGACATACATACACAGGCACACACACATACAGACTCACACTCACACATAGACACACACATACAGACACACACTCACACGCAAACACAGACTCATACAGATAATCATACACACCGACATACTCATACACACAGACACATACACACTTACACAAAGACACACAACACACATTCACACAAAGATACACAGACACACATACAAACACACACACTCACATATAGACACACACTCAAACAAACACTCACACACACACTCACACACTCTCTTTCACACACACACACACACACACATACACACACACACACACACACACACCCCTCATTGGCCATAATTGAACCACATGACCACTCTTGAGTCTGTTACTGACAGGGAAGACATTGTATAGACCAATTAGGCTACTCATGGAAACTAGAATTAGCCTTTCTCAGGCTTAGGTGGGAGAAAAGGAGAAAAAGAAACAAGGAAGATTCCTTGTGTAATAAGCAATCAACGGCATTTACTGTGCTCAAAACCTGTAAGACCTTCAGTGCTCTATTCTAAAGGTGGATTCGACATCAAAAGTTTTTATCATTAGCACAGTTCCATCTTTAGAGACTTCAGTCATTTTCCTAATTGCAGTAGAATGCCTCTAGAAGTATTTAAATCACAAGCAAAGAAGTCAAGTAACACAGGTTTCTATTTTATATATACTTTAGAAACAAAAGAAACTTCAATTTATTCCTGAAAGTAATATGCCATACTCACTTTCAGAAGGACAACAAACAATGAGGGGACTCTGTGGCAATGAGCCGAAGTCAGAGAGTAGCAGTCACCATGTAGGGCTTTGATTCCTTCTCGATCCCCTCCCCCACTTAGAAGTGGCCCTTCAGCATTACGCCTATGCATACTTGCCAACTTTCTGCATCATGACACAAAGACATTGCTGATTAGGATCATTGTGGCCTGAAGAAAGGCAGGCGTGAAGCCAGCCGGGCTTCCATGAAGTGCACACTGTTTGCAGAATGGCCACGCTGTTTTGAAAGCTCCCTTTATGAAAGACTAGCATAAAGTCAACAGCCCACAGTTGCTCAAATCCATGCTTTGGCTTCATTGCCTCAGCCCACCACTTCCCTACTCAGGAGAATTATGGTTAAGTTGCGTTTTTAACCATGTCCCCAGGGGAGTGTTGAGTAAGATGAAAACCATGCCGGGTCACCAATAAATCATTTTGGGAAAAGGGGGCATTTCAGGAAAATTAAACAAAGCATAGAAAAGCCTTAGCTTGCAGTTTGTTGTTACAGAGTTTGAGTGATGGCTCTCCATGCTCAGACCAATACTAAGCAGGAAGCTCTGAACAGGAAAAAGAAAAAAACCAAAAAACCTCCAGTCTAGAGAACAGACAATGGTACAGTCATTGCCCTTTTAAACAAAACCACTACGGTGCCTAGTTCTTTAACCCTTTCTACTTGATCTGATGGTTGGGAGAAGACCGCCTATGATGACAACTGAATAACTCCAAAAATCCCACAAGGCTGGAACACAAAGTTCAAAAGTATTCCAAAACTTAGCTACTTCCCCAAGTACTTGCCATCCCTCGTGTGCTCTGGCTACAGTGTGCAGGTAAACTGCTGTCCCTGGGATCTTTGCAAATGAGAAGGTACATGGGAAAGCACTGTGCGTAGCTCCTTCAGCTGACATTTAAAAATACTTTCTGGTGGTTGAAAAAAAAATTAGACTTTTCCTATGGGCCCTGTGGTTTTAGACTGGCAAATTGTATTGTGGCCCTTCTACTTTTATTTGATATGCAATCCCAACACCCAGTTGTCTGCTAATGGCTGCTGTCATATCGTCCCACAACAAAGTCAGCCAGAATTCATTAGCTGAGCTCATCTCTGGCTGCCTCCATAGCAACTAGCTGAGGTCCGTTAAGGGATTTCCCCAGGAGCCCACGATGAACAAAAGCATATTGTCATTTCTTTCATTTTTAGCTCTTGTCTACCCCAAGAGGAACTGGATAGAATTCAGAAAATATTCTTCATCTTGAAACACAACTAACCAATCAGGTCAAAGGCCAGGTCTGTTTCTTTAGATGCCCTACTGACATCGTCTTACTTTGAAGGCTGTTTTCCTGTCATTTGCCTCCAGTAAATCACTCTGTTCTCTCAACTTCTGTTTCATACTTCCTAAAAAGGCATTGCTAGGATGAGTACGTTTCTTTTTTAAAAAAAAAAAATTATTTTTTTAAAATTCTTTCAGAATTTGATACCATGTATTTTTGTTGTATTGACCCCTCCCAGCTTTTTCCACATCTACCCTCTCTACCCTAACCTCCTATGATGATTTGTATATGCTTGGCCCAGGGAGTGGCACTATTATAAGATGTGGCCTTGTTGGAGTAGGTGTGGCAGTGTGGGTGTGGGCTTTAAGACCCTCATCCTAGCTGCCTGGAAGTCAGTCTTCTCCTAGCAGCCTTCAGGTGAAGATGTAGAACTGTCAGTTCCTCCTGCACCATGCCTGCTTGGATGTTGCCATGTTCCCACCTTGATGATAATGAACTGAACCTCTGAACCTGTAAGCCAGCCCCAATTAGATGTTGTCCTTTATAGGACTTTTCTTGGACATGATGTCTCTTCATGGCAGTAAAACCCTAACTAAAATACCTCTCTACCTGCGTAACTTTTGAATTTTCTACCCATTTGCCAACCACACTGAGTCAAGTGATACTCAACTACTCTTGGGAGAGAGGCCTGCCCTGGAGTGCGGTCCACCTACCTGGAGTGATGTGATTAAGGAGAGTTCACTCTCCCTCTCCCAGAAGGTCATAGCTCCGCAGCTAGTGGCAGGTTTCCTGCTGGCTGACTGCCTACCCACCTTTATGATGGGATTGCATTTGGCTGGAGATTGTGCAGGTCTTTTGCATGCCGTCACAAGCCATCTGAATTCATGTGTGCACCTGCCCTGTCGTGTCTGGAGAACACCGTTTCCTGAAGTCATGCTCCACCTCTGGCTCTCAGTCCTTTAACTCCATCATTAGTCTACATCCCTGAGCCATGGTGGGAAGGTATGATATAGACCTCTCATTTAGGGCTGAACACTTCACATAGTCTCTCACTCTTTTCCCACTGACCTCTTCTGGGTCTGTCTCAATCACCATCCGACTATAGGAAGCTTCTCTGATGGGAGGTGAGAGGTGCTCTGATCTGTGGGCACAGCAGTAAGAATCATTTGAACACCCAGTCTCTTTGACAGAATAATAGCAATAGGTTCTCTCCTAGGGCCCATAATCTACCTAGTCATAGCTTCTTGGCCCTATTAATAGTGCCAGGAATGAGTTCTATCTTATGGGGGGTGGCGGGGGGGTCTGTCTTAGAACCAATCAGAAACTGATTGGTTGTGAGTATCTTATTTAGATCAGACAAGGAATTTGGTAAGCATGGATATATGCTTATACCATATATTTAATACTCTCATTAATACAAAAATTTATTAAGAATAATTAAAAATGTTAATGTCCCCTTAGGACATGAACTAGCCTCACAAAGGAAACTGAGGGTGCTGACCTTCCATGAGTCCTTCCAGCTTTCGGTAGCTATGACTTCATGAATACACAGATTCCGGTTGGCGGCTCATCCTGGGGGTTGAAGAGATCAGTTTTCATTGCCAGGTGCATAAAGCGAGCATGGTTCTTCCCAACTTCATAACAGACCTGTGCAACCAGTTCTAAAAGGCTACGTTCTTGATTCTCGGTAACCTGACACTGTCCGGTAACTGTCTTCAGACAGATAGGTCATCCCTCAGCAGTATATTTTATGATTTATCTAGGGTGTTTAGAGGGAAGTCATTTTACCTTCGTTCTGTGTTGGAATGGAATTTATTATTCCTGTCATCCATCACCTGTCTGCGTGTTTAATTATGTATGTGCTCGACTTTGTAGAGGATGACAACAATGGTATTTTTCCTTACCTTAGAGAGAAGTCAAGTATTAGAGGAGAAAACCATGAAGCTTCTCCTTCGAGATACTCCAGAGCACACACAACAGAGAGACCGAAGGAGTTTCCTGCTGTTCGTCTTAAGCATGGAGGTTAGGCTCAGCCTCTTTCTAGACTCTTATCTACCTGCACCCAATCCAAGGGGTGCCCTATTTACTACAACAAGAGAAAGTGAGCATCCTTACTCCTGCTGATTCACCACACTGCTGTGTGTGTGTGTGTGTGTGTGTGTGTGTGTGTGTGTGTGTGTGTGTACATGTGGGTGTGGATGCCATAAATAGATATTTTGTGTCTTCCTCAATCACTCTCCACTTTATTTATTCAGACTGTGCTACTCATTGAGCTGGAGCTTTGTTGGTTTGTCCTTGTCTCTGACTCTCTAGTCCTGGGCATACAGGCACACTTCATTTCCTGGCTTTTTAAGGTGGGTTCTGTAGATTTGAAGTAAGGGCCTTGTACTTAAGCCACAAGTACTTTACTACCTGAGCTGGGTCTTCTCTTTTACAGTCCCTGCAACCTGCCCTGCCAACTCCTAACGACCTTCTGAAATAGGCTTTGTATTTCTGATTCTGACTTCCATCTACCTATAGAACCACTCCATACACTCCACCTGGTTATTCCCTGGGGATCGGTGTCATCCTCGCAGCCATAATACTTCACAGGCATCACTACATGCCAGATAAACAGCATCTTTATATGGAGTCTCTCGTTTAAGCCCTTCAACAACTCTATGAGGTAAATGCTCTTATTCAGCTCTTCTGGCTCAGGAAACAGCATACAGGTGATATAGGTGGGACTAGAACCCAGGCAGTCTTTCAGCTACTGTTCTCCAGTTCCTCCTAACTCCCACACAGATAGAGAGCATAGGGCAAGAGGAGCCTGGCATAGGACAGAGCTCCGCTGCGCAGAAGGGCTCTGCCTGACCTTGACTTCCTCTGAGTTCTTTCAGTGATCAGAAGTTTTACTCATTCCCTCTGTGCTCAGATTAGCTTTTGATTATTTTGTCCACACAAAATGCCAGAGACAGTCCAGGTTGTACTCATTAAGGGCTCTCATGTCTCCTGTCAGTTGTTTATAAGAAGGGTTCTGCTTGGCCTCAGCTACTTTTAGGTGAAGTCATTTTAGGAAAAGTCAAGAGCCACAGAAGCAGAGCTTTAAAAAGTTTCCATATAAATCTTTTGTAAAAGAAAAGAATAGAAAAGACCAAAGTATAGATTGGCTCTCTAGGCATGAGTGGGGTGTGTGTGTGCGTGTGTGTGTGTGTGTGTATGTGGTCCCTCTGTGTGTGTGTGTGTGTGTGTGTGTGTGGTCCCTCTGTGTGTGTGTGTGTGTATGTGAATGTGTGTGTGTGTGTATGTGTGTGTGTGTATGTGAGTGTGTGTGTGTGTATGTGAGTGTGTGTGTGTATGTGTGTGTGTGTATGTGAGTGTGTGTGTGTATGTGTGTGTATGTGTGTGTGTATGTGTGTGTGTATGTGTGTGTGTATGTGTGTGT
>JADRCD010220702.1:474-32106 GCA_019843815.1 Montemys delectorum | reverse complement strand
GCACATACACACACACACACACACACACAGAGAGAGAGAGAGAGAGAGAGAGAGAGAGAGAGAGAGAGAGAGAGACTAGTTGAATAACTGTAATATCCAGCTTAAAAAATAAAATGTTCTGTAGGTTTAACATAATGTAACAACATAGCATGAATCCATGAACATATTCCAATGTACCTGTGTAAAATAGTTACATCTGTAAATTAATTCTTTCTGTATTCTTCTTCAAACATAAATGAGACAAAGAAGGTTTAAAATACAATGTTATTATTTAAAGTTATGATGAATGTATTTATAAAATAACATGAAAAGTTTTGAGTGATTAGTGTCGGCACCAGGATAATAAAGTTTTGGTCAATGTCTATATGCTCAAATATTGATGTAGTCAAATTGTAATATTTAAGAAATAAATTGCTTTATTATTTGTGTGTGTGTGTGTGTGTGTGTGTGTGTGTTATTGTATGTCACATGTATGTGTCTGCTGGTAAAAACCAGAAGGGCATTGTATTCTCTGTATTTAGAGCAGTGGTGTTGAGAATTGAGCTTGGATCTTCTGTAAGAGCATTAAGAATTTTTTAACTGCTCAGTCATCTCTTAAGCTGTGGCATTTTTATATTTTATATTTGATTTTTTAATGCTCTGATGTTTCTTTTACTGTATGTCTTTGAGTTACTTTCTTATTGGTATTCTGATAATCAAAATGCATATATGTAATTAATATATACTAGAATAGTTACTCATTCATATTTATAAAAATAGTGCTACATGGCTGTACTCCTCAACAGTATTATGTTTTAATGTACTCTCTGTTGATCCAGTTGGTAGCATAAACCTAGGAGATCAGAGCTTAAAACTGATGTGGACTAAAGTCTCAAGCAATAACCAACTTTACTCAGAGCCTCTGTCAATTTGTCCTCTGAGGGATGAGACGAGTCAGCTATGTGAAGTGTACAATCACAAAGACAAGCTGCATGTGGAAAAAAAACAAAAACAAAAACAAAACAAAACAAATAAAAAACCCCAAACAACAAGAATAATTCTAATAACCATAACCAGTGGTAATGAATAATGAATGCAATGTGAAGTCACTCCTCTCCATTATACCTAAGAGGAGCAAGAAAACACATTCCATGAATATTTGCATATTTCTGAAGAAACTGTCTTTTTTTTTTTTGGCCTGTTTTCTCTCACAAGCACTCAGAATTTCCCTCCCATGACTCCATTTTTGAATTATGTTTTGAGTCATTATAAGGCTTTTTTTCCTTAAAATATTACTTTAAGTAATTGTTTTTGAAAAAAAGGAAAAAGACATGTTGCAGTTACCAACGTGATCCTTCCTTCTTTGTTAACCTGTTGTGTTACATTCAACAGTGTCCTTTAAAAATTCTACTTACCTGTTTGTTCGTTTGTTAAATTATATGTGGTTATGTTTTGTGAAGGTGACTTAATACCTACTAATTTCTTTTCTTTTTTGACTCGAAGGATTTGTGCTCATCTTGAAATATTTCAATTTATCTCCAGTTGTTAAAAAGTAGTTTTGTCCGGATTTAGAATTCTGGGATTGTACAGATTCTTGGGCTTGCCATCCTTTACACTCTGTTCTTCAGGTCTACTGTCAGCACCATTGAAGACTGTGTGTAGTCAGTCAATCACATTCTTCTTGGTGCTTTCAAGATTCTGTCTATAGTCGTTTCCAATGTTTTCATGTATTATGTGTGCATGTATTTGAGCTAATTCAAGTAGCATCCATTAATCTTAAATGTGCAGATGAATGGTTTTATTATAGTTGGAAAATTTCAAGCCTTATATGTTAAACAATGCCTTCTTTGCATATATAAAGTGTGTGTGTTGGTAAACTTTATAACATCCCAGATCAAAAACGAACAACATCAAAAATAAAACCAAAGGAAAACATAAAAAGCTTCACCCATTTTCTTGAATAAGTTCTACACATGTTGCAAGTCTTTGAAAAAAAAACTAAGTAATATTTCTAAAATATGTTCATTGTGTCCGATGATACAAATTGTTCTCTTGACCTCTTCCTCTTTTTGCTCCCCTTCCCTCTTTACATATCACCTTTTATAATCACCATGATCACAGCAGACTTTTACCTCTCCAAAAAACCCCGCCTTTTCTTGCTTTCCACATTGGGTATGGGAGAGGAGATACTCACAGCACCATTTGTAATTCAACAATGCTGGACAAGTCTTTAAAGCCATGTTCCACAGATAAGTAAGGTCAAGAACTGTTTTCTCATTTCCCACAAAACTATGGTCATGTTTATAATTTTCCACAACATTTCTATAAAGGAGAAAAACTGCTTGGGAGTTATTTCCAGAAGACTCAATATGATCTGCTTGCCAGGTTACAAATGAGTGTCCAGCTCTGCAGAAATACTAACATAAAACACCAGAAATGGGTGGTGCTTTCAAGTTACCCGTACTGCAAGCTACATGAAGAAGATTACACTAAAGGCTGCATGGAAAGTTTGACTGCTTTGGCTTCACTGTCTTGAGTTGCTCTTGTTTCCAACCTGTAAATTAAATGTAAAATAAACATGTATAATTTATCTTTCAATCATGGTTCTACTGGAACTATCCTCTGGGAATTCCTATCTTATGTAATAATAAATTACAAAGTACTGCTTTTAAGATTAGGTTAATGTAAAGTAAAAATGAAACCAAATTGACACACACAAATGTATCCCATTGATTGTGAGATCTATCACCTGGTCATTACTCTCATAGTATGTATAACTATTTGAATGTAGCAACATGTAGATTCCAACTTGATACTTGGCTTTCTTATAAACCATGTGACAAGTGGAACCTCAGTATGTTTGAACTCTGCTGACCAGAAAGCCTCACAGAAATCACTTACCAGTGTGGTGAACTCTTGGCTTTGATCATCATCAAATGAATTTTTAAAGTGTTGAATAATGGAGGTCTGCAATTATCAACATTCATACAAACACATATTTAGCCCTTGCAGTTAGTTATTACAAAACACTCTAATGAGTCACTTTTACCTAAGTAAACATTCTTTTAAGTAATGGAAAAAAGTACTTAAGCAAGTATTACTTTACATGAGTAGGCTGCACTGTTTGAAGAAAAAGTAAACGATACTCTGATATCATTACATAGATAATAAAGAAATATTTATTGATAGAATATTGGCAAAATAAATTAACCAAAAGTAGAAGTTACTTAAAATATATTAATAAATGAAATAAACCAAAGAAACATGGCTATTGATATAGATAGTTGGAACCTTTATTACTTGTGTATATAAATAAAGATTTTTCTTTCAGTATCTACTCAGGATATTTTTCCATTCAGGCAACAGTTCAGCTCTTCTGTTGTTTCACTTGGCAAGGAGATTGGTTCATTGAAAACTTGTTTCCATGGTTTGATTTTCATTTCTGTGCATTTGTGGGTTGTATTAGTTTGTTGTGGTAGTTGTTTTGTTGTTGTTGGTGGTGGTGGTTTTTATAAGGAGCTAATATTCAGCATGTCTGAAAGGGTGATTGCCTATCAGTCCAATCTCAGGATATAAGATATGAACTCATTATATTATGCTATTTCACATTACTCACATTCCTTGTCTCTGCCTTTCAAAAACTTATTTAACATTCACAATTCTATATACCTGAAGATTGTATGATTGTTTGCCAATAGTTGAGCCATGTTACATAAAGAAATGAAAGGGATAATACCAAGAGTAAAAATGTTGTATATTAAGGTAAACTTAAGTAACATTATGAAACTCAGCTCTAAGTAACAACACTGAATTCCTGGAATTCAGAGATAAACTAATTACTTGAAGGAACTCTTCATGTATCAGATATTAAGTATAAAGGAATTATTCTCCAATTGAAGTGGGACAGTTGATATAGCATTCTGTAGAGACTTAAGCAGTAATTGAATTGAACAGCCCATGTGTTTGTATTTGCTTGTTATGCACACATATTCCGATGGTGCATACACATTATGACTTTATCACTAGACACCTGTAAGCTGAGGTGGTGATCATGCATGGACAGAGATAGGTTGCATGGCTCTCTGGATGCTTTTTGTTCTCAAGCATTGACATTTCTGTCTTCTCTTCTTTGGGAGATTTATACCTCCCTTAAGGATTATATTACTTCAAGAGATTTGTGTGATTCAAGTCAGTACATCCCCATATTTGAAACCTTGTAAAAAGTCCCATCTGGTTTAAAATACGGATGTCTTTAGATGACACAGTTTGTAGCAATCAGAGATGTTTCTAAAACCTCTTTCTTTTGTGGATACTTCCTTTCATAAATTCTGAGCTGTTTTTCCTCTGGATGATCAAAGAAATACATGTAGATATTAATGAATAAAACAAGAAGCCTTTTATTATATATCATGAAAGAAACCATCGTAAACTTACTTGTGAGCAAGAATCTAATTTTTCTCCACATAAGTCATGAATTTTCAATTTTATTTCTCCAATACTGTGCTGTAAAATCTTTCTGAAAGTTTTTGAGTTAGGTGTACAACCTGAGAAAATAAGGTTGAATTCCTTTTAATCACAGTGAGAGAAACAGGACTCATTAAAAAAAAAGTTTTATACACACATACATACAAAAATCCAGGCAGGCATGCATGCACGCTTACACAAACATGCATGCACACACACATGTACACACATGTTCAGCATCCTTACCCATCAGGAAAATTCAAATGAAAACAAGCTTCAAGAGTAAAACTTCTAACTACAGTTTGACTTAATGGACATAACAAACTACTCTTTATATTTTTATCTTTCTACCCAGAAATTATTGTAGTTCTCAGAGCTCATCACAGGTTCATCTGGCAGGTAAACCCTGAAGTATTCAAATGATAAAGAAATCATGAAGAATAAATGACTACGGAGTATACAAATCATCAATGGTGCATTATATTACATCCTATCTAAAGGATCAGATCATGAGCATCTTGTAAGAGAGAACGGAAAGAGTGTAGAAGATAGGGAAAAACAGAGAAAAATTAATTCTTCTTAACATGATAAAACTACTACATACTTCCTCTCGTAGCACCTGTGGTTACCTGTACAAGACCTACACAAAACTAAGGTAGTCAATGTTCTATCATGGGTAAAAGTTTTGCATGCCCTCACTCCTAAGGAGTATGCATAATTGATAGCTTCAGGCAGAGGGAGAGCTAATTTTCTTTAATGATGTGGTTCTTTTAACATAGATCATGCTGTAGTGCATGGGCCCACACATATAAATATATGGGCAATACAAATTAAAATCAATGAGTTATTAAATTATGAAGTTAAAAAGAAGATAAGAAGGTGGGTGGCAAGGGGAGAAGAATGTATCTGGGAAACACGAAGGGGAAGAGTTGAGGATAATTGTGATAAAAATACATTGTAAAATTCTCAAATAATTAATAAAAATATCTATTAAATATAAAAACCTTAAGAACTTTATATAACAATGATAATAAAGATTCAAAATTGCTACTATTATAAGATTTCTTTGTAAAGTTTTGTTTCATAGGATCTATTAGACTAAAAAGAATTATAGAAATTGGCTTATTCTCAAACTACAGGTAAACATCAGAGAATAACACATAGAACATGAATATAGCTTTAAACTCTGCCCTTGGTAAAGAACCTTAAATTTTAATTAATATAATATTATATATGTTATAATAAAACAAAATCATAATAGCAGAAAAATGTTAACCATGGTTTTGTTATTTTAGCAAAATTTAAATTGTTCTCTAGCCTTTGTCCATAGCTATAATTAATTTTAAGTGCTAAACATATTTAAAATTTTATTTGCAAAAGCAAGCTATGTTTTATAATTATTACTTAGAAATATAGAATGTTCACATTTAGCCAGATTGTCCTAGGGTGAATGCTAATGACAATAATAGCTTAAAGATTTTATTCCCATTCATGGAGGCAACACACAATGCCACCATGAGAAAATGTTGAATACTGTGTCCAAGTACCTTGCATGTGTCACATTTTGTTACAGAAATTCATTCTTGATTCTGTATTGCCACTGGCAGGAAGCTTTAATGAAAAATGTCTCCCAAGCAGCTGCAACTTCCACTTCAACTTGGTCGCAGCAGCCCTTCTGATTAGCCCCTGCAGGAGCTGCCACGAGGCTGAGCCTAAATCTGTTCTCCAAAATCATAGACATGTGTCTGGCCACAAGGCCAAAAAGGATCAGAATTCATAAATGGAAGTGATAACTTTTATATTTGGTTTAATCACTGTGTATATTCAGAAGAGTCACTGATGCTTAGATAATGTATGTTGCCTAAGAATTTTAAAGATAAGGCTATTAAATTTGCCATTATGCAATTTTTTTTCACTAATGATGTACACGAGTTGAAATAACAGCAGTAACTTTGGTTACCTAAGGCTTTATTCTAATCTTTTGTATTTGCTCACACGGGCTTGTATTCTTATTTCCGGAAGGTTTTCTGTGAGACTCAACAGGTGCAGAAGCTACATAGTTCTCCCCGTTTCTTACACGGAGAATTCACAGTATGCAGGTGAGGCTTTACTTTGAATAAACTTTAAAATCAAAAAGTTTAATTGAACTATTTGCTGGCATTTTTTTATTATGAATCCGCATGATTTTATTCAGAAATCGCTGTATGCTTGGTCTTTAGCTATACTGATTTTATTCAGTGTAAGGTTGGTTTTTGATAAATTATTGCAAACTGTAGAAAAATATTCATTCATGGACGTATGGTGTAAATCCCTACTTTAGAGAGCTTACATCACATAGGACAGATGAGTACTTAAGAGTGTTTGAACAAAATTTAGACAAAGGCATAAACAAAGATGACAATACATGCTAGGAACTGCACGAATAGAAAAAACAGGGTGGGATCAAAGGAAGCAAATCTTACAAGTTGTTAGGAGAAGGGGAGAGTTTTGAGAAAGGTAAGCTTTCTATATTAAATAAAAACAAAACAAAACAAACAAACAAAAAAAACAAAGCCCCCAAAATTCAGACAAAGGGTAAATGCCTGCAAACCCAGAATTTGGAGGCTAAAAGAAGGACAATATGGAACAGGAGTTGAAGTTCAGCCTCTGCTGAAAGTTCAGAGAAACAATGAGTAACTTGAGTTCCTGTCTCAAAAAACATTAAAAAAAAAAAAAAAAAAAAGACCAAGTAAATTACCCGAGAAATCAAACAAAGGTAAACAGCATAAGAAGAGTCACAAGAGTTGTGGCATGAACTTGTTATGTAACATCTTCATCTTCTATTTCCATACATGTCTCAAATGATTGGAGATCTTCAGGAAGCACTAAGCTTCATGCCAGGTTTTTGTCAGCCCTCCCTGCTGACAATATGAGCATTATGAAATGACAGATGCAATGGCGTGAGGAGGCTACACAGTACCTGAAAATGGTGTCAGAGACCATCTGAGACTCTGGCTTCCCCAGTCACAGTAGAAGCTGATATTCATTAAATATTATTGTCTATTTTAAGAAAGAGAAAAAATAGACTATAAAGTTATTCTCTAAATGAAAGATTAAGTAAAGTAGAGGATCATCCAGGGCTATGGAACATGCCAGTGACACAGGGAATAGAGTGAAACCAGAAAGTTGGGGAAAATGTCAAGAAACATGGGATACAAGGAAAAAGGGTAGCCAAATTGAGGTTCACACCCAACGATGTACACTATATATGTGTTTATATATTTATATATATATATATATATATATATATAAAGAAAAACAAAGTCATGTCTATTATCTAGACAATAATCACAGAAAGACTTCTAGTCAATATATGGGGATTGTATGAGGCTTAATGTGGTCAGCAAGTATTCAGAGCTATTTACAGACTCAAAGTATGAAAATATGTTAGCATAGCTATGGAGGGTCAGACTTTATTCTAACATGAATTAAGTAGTTACTTGATCATACATGATAAGCGTTGCTATTCCAGTAATGCAGGAATGTTTGGGATTAGTATAGTCACTGGTGAGCCTTGAACAAAGTAGTACTCAGAATACAGTCTATGAAGAAGCCTTTTACTTCTACACTGTTCTGTATGCAGGAAGAGTCATATGATAAAACTAGGAACAAATCCTTGATCTTAATCTGACAAGAAAATTTTGACAAAAATGTGCTCTGATTATTTTTATTCAGAAAATAACAAGGCCAGAATTCCAGCACTTACTCATTCCTTTTGCTTTGTGCCTTCTAAATATCACTCTTTCAATAAATAAATAATGGTGATTGCTATAAAGTCCAATATAGGAATATAAGAGAAAATCTTGGAAAATTAGAAAATCCTTTTTATATAACCTTTTTGTTCCAGTAGGACTGTCAACTAGTATGACCCGTTTCATTTTTTCTAGACGGAAGACTAGTCAAGATTGCTGATCTTAAGGAGTTTAATATTCAAGTAAGGCAAAACAGACTACTAAAATTCAAAAGTGCTATGGTAATACTGTGAAAAAACTAATGCTCTATCCTGCTGGATGAAAATGTCTCAGAAGAATGACAGAAGTCTGAATACTTGCTCCCTATTGATTGATGTGTAGCTTATGTCTCCAGACTGGCATGGTGATGGGAGAAATGCTGAATGCTCTTCCTAGAAAAAATACTATGCTCACAAATGTTGTAGATATGAAAAACAGAGTAGGGCCCCAGAAAATGTCTGAGAGCAGGGTATGCTATATTTCTTGGGGACCAGATCAGAGTAGGGGAATGATAATTTTAAAAAAGAAGTAGTGGGATCTCAAACAATGGTCATAATTTATTGGGTATAATAAAATGTTTAAAGACTTACAGCAGAAGGCTAACATCTCACAACTGGGTTCCATAATCTCACTGCTGTC
The DNA here is from genome assembly GCA_019843815.1 of Montemys delectorum. Classification (NCBI taxonomy): domain Eukaryota; kingdom Metazoa; phylum Chordata; class Mammalia; order Rodentia; family Muridae; genus Montemys; species Montemys delectorum. Next base: position 23,254 of record JADRCD010220702.1, on the reverse strand, counting down.
ACACTGAGGAGACTGAGGATTTGACTCTGGGGCCAAGGGAATAAAATAATACATTTTGCAATGAATTAAATACAGGCAGTTAATTTGTATAAACCCAAATTTCTAGGTGAGATTGTTTTAGGTGATTAATAAAATGCCAAACAAGGTCATTTGACTTACATTGAAGCTAAATAACTATGACTTAAGAAGAGACTTTAAAAGGGAAAACCTTAAATGTGGATATATGCACCATATATTGTGTATTGATTTATGCATTAGTTTCTAAGTATGATAGTCTAGTGTGGTCTCCTGACCTCTTTTCTGTCATTTAGCTGCTGTCTCTTTGAGATGCTTCATCAGTATGGTGAAAATTAGCTGGCCCCTATGCCCTCTGACTTAGAGTTGGATTCAGACAATGTGAGACACTGAAATAATTCCCAAAGTTAGAATAAAATGACATGGCCCCTCGTTTTTATGTTCTAATGTTTCCTTAAGTTAGTACATCTCATAAATATCAGGTGATAAGTGCCTACTAATGTTCGCTCTCTCTGCTCAGCTCACAACTCTCTCCAACTCCAGCCACCTCTTGCTTCTTTCATAATTCACTGCTAAGGATGGAAATACCTTCTGATTTATTGTCTAGCCCCTGTGGTTTTCCTATGTCCACCTCATTCCTTTAGAATACTTTGCATATAAGCCTTTCTGGAGATATGCTGCTCTGAGTGTTCCATCTGTTTGCTGTGTCTTGTATAATACAATCTAAATCAATAATAACTTATCATTATTGATTTTAAGGGAAGATATAATTTATAATTTACAAATGAACAGGCACAAAAGACCAATCTAAGAACTTCAATAAAACTTTATGCTAAAATAAAAAGCATATAACAAACATAATATATAATTTATTTCAATAATTAAAATTGAGGTGAATGCTTAATTCAATTGAATATCCAAGTAAGTTAGCCTCATAACCAACGACATATTTTGCAAGTGTTACATGGCTGTACCATTTTTGATCATCTAATTCATACATTTTTCAAGAACTGTCTAGATCAGAATCAAGAAAGCAAAAGCCTTTGAATTGTTTTTGAATTTGAGAGTCAACTATACACAAAAAGGAACAAACAGCAAAGATGAAGATGGAACTTTAATGTTAAAAAGAATGCATAATGATGGCAGGTGTGTCTACAGACATGCTTAAGTGACCTTTGATTTACACTCAAACAGCAGTTACTTTGTACAATCCATGGTTCACTAGATTGCAGCAGACAGTGGAAAGATAAAAATGAATTAAGTATCAATAAAAGGGACAAGCTTCAGAATTAGAAGTTATTATCATAGATTGTGATATTAACTGCTGATATTCTGTTAAGCCAATTAGTTTCATAACTTTTGGGGCAGTTGGTTTTCACATTTTTGTTGGAAGGCAACAGGGAAGGGGGCCTCTTCCATCAACAGGAGCATTTACGGGGTTTTTAGCTATTTCCAGCTGGATCTCAGAGTCACCGACTGTGCACACCAGGCATGTTCCCATTATCAAGCACAGGCACTGGGTAGTTGTAGGATGTGGCCTGGATCATTTCAGCATCCTTTCTGTAGGGGCTACCCATGTGCATAATTATAGGCCTGACCATCTTGGCTCTGGTAGTGACAAGGGTACAGAGCATCTAGCTTAAGCATCCATCTCTCTATAAAAACCATAGTGGGAAAAATCTAACTAACTTATTTTAAGATTTATTTTAAGAACTATATTACTAGATTTAAATCAAATATTAGTATTTCAACTTGGGTTTCAAGGCTTCAGAAGATGAGGGGTCTGTATATGTTGCGGGAATATTAAAAAAAAGAAAAATGAAACCACCCTGAAAACTCTCTTTCCCTCCGGAGCACCTTCTAATGCTGGTACCCTCTGACCTCAGCACTAAGTCCCTGAGAGTTCTGGCTATTTTCTCCTAGCTAGCAGCAACATCTTGCTAACAAGCAACTCTTTACACACTCCCACAATCATTCATCTAATGCCTAGAACCTGGTAAAGCATGACTCTTAAGGCTTAATTATCTAATCAGGTTTATATAATAATAAGATCACAATTACAAAATGCCAGTTGGTTTATCTAATAATAAGATCACGATTACAAGATGCCATTACAATAATTTCAATGCCAAATGATAAAGACAAATTTCAACCCAATTAATTTAACCTTGTAAAAACCTTATCCTGGTTGTTATAACCACTCCGGGTCTAAATTGTCCTCTTCCTCTGCCTCCACGATGAAGAAGCTCCCCTCCTTCCTGCTCTCCGCCCTTTTTCCTCCTCAGTCTCTGGTTCTACTTCTCTATTCCTGTCTAATCACAGGCCTGTCACTGCCCTAATGCGATTGGACAGAGAAAATGTTGCAACATGTATATTCAAGACATTTCTCCCCCATTGACCACAATGTGTTAACTTGATAACTGACTTTCAATCACTATCAGAATCATGGTCTTGAAATATATTATTCTAGGTTCCATGATTGAAAAATGTAAATAACGACAGTATTTAGTCTTAGAATTGTCATGAAAATAAATAAAAATATATAGTTAAAGACATCTGTAACCTTGTGTTTTCCCTCTAATCCCAAAATAACGACTCTGAGACTTTTTAATATATGAATAAATGCTAAGTAAATAGCTTTGGCTCTGTCCCCAACTAGATCAAATCTCAAAAATCAAGTTTATTCTTTCCTAAGTGTTTCACATGGGTGATTAGCTGGATAATTACACAACACATATGCACACACATATATGGACACATTTATATACATAACTGAATTCTGATTTTTTTTGGATTTGTACTTCATAGAGTAGAAATAATTTTTACCCTCAGCCTACCTTGCCACAGGAAATTGCCATTTACTGTTGAATTTTTCTAAAAATACTCTCATTCTTCAGAGCTGTTATGAAAGGCAGAATGCTGGCAAATCTGCCAAGTCTACTGCAAAGTTCTGACTTTATGTGAAGGTATTTTCATCACAAATAAAGGTCATTTAGTTCTTGATATTCCGTTTGTAGATTACTTTCCGATGTCTCTTATAAAATACAGAGAGGCTTAGAAGTTATTTATTGCGATATACATGTTACTCTAAGATTGAGTGCATAATAATTTCTGTTCACTGATATTCAGAGGCAGAGCATGGAAACGTTCCTCTGCAGCATTTTCTTTCTGTTGTTCCCATCTTTTCTATGCAGGTATCTCAGAGAATACAGTCTCTAATCTTGGCTAATATTTCTGTCATACGACTTCAGTTCCTGTGTATTCTTCTGTGTAGGGCCCCATAGTTACTGCTTTATGTGTTTGCATCTAGCTCTCTTTCATGATTATTTAATACATATTAAAACTCACTTCTTTGATATTTTTAAAATGTGTGGTTTGAGCTTTTGAAGGATAATCTCTAGGCTACAAGAGCAATTGCATGATGCATAGGTAGTTGTTGTATTCTACACATAGGTACTTCAGAATGAGACATGTTAAAGTAGCCTAATGACTAGAGCCTGAACAAATGACATCACCAGTGAGAAAATCTACAGCTTAGAATAGGTAAACAACTGAAAGCAATAAGCAAGATATTTGATAACAAAGGGTTGATAGAGAATATTTGATGGGAATAACTATATTTTATACTGATAATCTGAGGATTTTCAAATGTAATTTATCACTGAACTCTTAATGATTTCAAACAGTTAAGTACATTGCCAATTACATACTTTAACTTACTGTATTACAACTTTTTTATTTTTTTACATTTTTAATTTTAAATATTTTTAAAATTAAAGATGTTTTATTCATATTCTTCCCCTCCAGCAAGTCTTTACAGATCCTCTTTCTTCCTGAGTTACCTAACTTTACCTTCTTTCTCAACACTCAAACAAAAATCCAATACAAAATCCCACAAAACTAAGGAAACAAAATAAAACATCATGCCAAAGAAAAACAAAGCAAACAAAATAAAACAAAGCAGTAACCAAATAAAAAGCCCTTAAAAAGAAAAGAAAACAAATTAAAGTAAAACAACAACATAAAAAAAAAAACCAGTGGAGCCAATTATATATTGATCAACTACAGGTTTACATGAGACCTGTGTTGGACTTGGTGGTACTTTGTCTTTCATTGGAGAAAAGTGACTCTCCCTTTCCAGGCAGGTATTAATGACAGTTCAGTTGATAATCTTTAGCCTAGGAGCTAGGTTTCTATCATCCACTCATTCATTCATTCATTTACTAAAAAGATAAAAAAATATTAAGATAAAAGTAAAACTATCACATTGAACTTGGACAAGACAATCAGAGGGAAAAGAGCCTAAGAGAAAGAACACGAATCAGAGACCCACTCACACACTCAGGAATCACATAAAAACTCCAAACTGGACAGAATAAGGATTTGATGGAGCTAGAGAGAAGTGAAGATTTGGAGTTAGTCTATTCTTTCCTCTGAACAGAGAGGCCTTACTACTACTTTGGGTTTTTCTAGAAAATTTAAAACAAATATGAAGATTATTACCTGGGCCTTCAAATTCTGAAGATTAAATGGCCTTATAAAGTTAGAGCAAGTATCAGTACACATTAGAGATAGTTTGCATTTGCTCAGTGATATGGGAGCCTTAAGAATATGAACTCAGCATCATTTATTGAAAATGTTGTCTTTTTTCCACTGGAAGGGTTTTGGGTCCTTTGTCAAAGACAAAGTGACCATAGAAATGTGGGTTCATTTCTGGTTCTTCAATTCTATTCTATTGATCTACTTGTCTGTCTCTGTACCATTAACATGCTCTTTAAAAAAAAAAAATCACTATTGCTCTATAATACAGCTTGAGGTCAGGGACAGTGATTTGCCCAGAAGTACTTTTATTCTTAAGAATGTTTTTTGATATCCTGAGTTTTTGTTATTCCAGATAAATTAGAGAATTGATCTTTCTATCTCTGTGAAGAAGTGAGTTAGAATTTTGATGGGGATTGCATTGAATCTGTAGATTGCTTAAGGTAGATGGCCATATTTACTATGTTAATCTTGCTGATCCATGAGCATGGAAGATCTTTCCATCTTCTGTAATCTTCTTTAATTTCTTTCTTCAGAGACTTGAAGTTCTTGTCATTTAGATTTTTCACTTGCTTGGTTAGTGTCACACCAAGATATTTCATATTATTTGTGACTATTGTAAAGGGTGTCATTTTCCTAATTTCATTCTCAGCCCATTTATTCTCTGAGTAGAGGAAAGTTTGTGATTTGTTTGAGTTAGTTTTGTATCCAGCTACCTTGCTGAAGTTTTTGTTTGTTTGTTTGTTTTTTGTTTTTTGTTTTTTTTTTATCACCTGTAGGAGTTCTCTTGTGAAATTTTTTGGGTCACTTATGTATACTATCATATCATCTACAAATAGTGATATCTTGACTTCCTCATTTCCAATTTGTATTGCTTTGATCTCCTTTGGTTGACTAATTGCTCTGGCTAGGATTTTGAATACTGACTATGTACTTGTATTAACCAAATAGGGGGAGAGTTGTAGCCTTGTTTTGTCCCTGATTTTAGCGGGATTGCTCCAAGTTTCTCTCCATTTAGTTTGATGTTGGCTATAGGCTTGCTGTATATTGCTTTTATAACAGTTAGTTATGGACCTTGAATTCCTATTCTCTCCAATAATTTTAACGTGAAACAAATGGTGCTGGTTCAACTGGCAGTTACATGTGTAAGAATGAAAGTTGACCCATTCTTATCTCCTTGCACAAAGCTTAAGTCCAGGAGTATCAAGGACCTCCACATAAAACCAGAAATGATGAACCTAATACAAGAGAAAGTGGGAAAGAACCTCTTACACACAGACATGGGAGGAATTTTCCTGAACATAACACCAATGGCTTATGCTTTAAGATCAAGAATTGACAAATGGGACCTCATAAAATTGAAAAGCTTTTGTAAGGCAAAGGACACTATCAATAGGACAAAATGGGAATCCACAGATTGGGAAAAGATCTTTACCAATTCTACATCTGATAGAGGGCTAATATCCCTAATTTACAAAGAACTCAAAAACTTAGATTCCAGAGAACAAAATAACCCTATTAAAAAGGGGGTACAGAGCTAAACAGAAAATTCACAACTGGGGAATCTCAGAAGTCTGAGAAGCATTTGAAAGACAAGTTCAACATCCTTAGTCATCATGGAAATGCAATTCAAAACAACACTGAGATTCCACCTCATACCAGTCAGAATGGCTAAGATCAAAAACTAAGGTGACAGCAGATGCTGACAAGGATGTGGAGAAAGAGGAACACTCCTTCATTGGGGTGGGATTGCAAGCTGGTACAACCACTCTGGAAATTAGTCTGGCAGCTCCTCAGGAAATTGGTATACCTGAGCACCCAGCTATACCATTTCTGGGCATATACTCAAAAGATACTCCAACATAAAACAATGACACATGGTCCACTATGTTCATAGTAGCCTTATTTATAATAGCCAGAAGCTGCAAAGAACCCAGATGTCCTTCAACAGAATGTATACAGAAAATGTGGCACATTTACACAATGGAGTACTACTCAGCTATTAAAACTATGATTTCATGAAATTCTCAGGCAAATGGATGGAACTTAAAAATATCATGCTGAGTGAGGTAATCCAGTCACAAAAGTATACATATGGTATATACTCACTGATAAGTGGATATTAGTCAAAAAGAAGCTCAGAATATCCATGACACAACTCACAGACCATATGAAACTAAAAAAGAAAGAAGATCACACCAAATTGTGGATGCTACTGTTCTACTGAGTAGGGGGAAGTGAATAATCTCTGGGAAGTAGAGGGAGAGAGGAATGTGGGAGGGATACAAGAGGGGGAGGGAAAAGGGGGAATCAGGTCAGATATGGGAGGAGATAAGGGAGAATTTCACAGGGTCAGGAATTTGAAAGTAGTTGTATAGCAGTTGGAGAGAGGGAACTGGGGGTAGTCACTAAAAAGTCCCAGATGCCATTGACCCAAGAGGTTCCCAGGACCCAGCATGGAGGTCTTTAGCTGAAATACCCAACAAAGGAAAGATAGAAACTTTAGATACCATATCCAGTGGATAGGCATGGCCCCCAGTTGAGGGATGAGGCCATTCGCCTACCTCAAAAATATTAACCTAGAATTCCTCCTGTCAAAAGGAAATGCAGAGAAAAAGAGTGGAGCAGAAACTGAAGGAAAGACTTTCCAGAGAATGTCCCCACCTAGGGATCCATCGCCCATTTGCTGACACCAAATCCACATACTATTGGTGATGCCAAGAAGTGCTTATTGACAGAAGCCTGGTATAGATGTCCCCTGAGAGGCTCTGCCAGAGTGGGAACAATACAGATGTGGATGTACACAGTAAAAGATTGGACTAAGTGTGGGGATCCCAATGGGGAAGTTAGGGCAAGGACTGTAGGAGCTGAAGGGTTTTGCAACCTCATAGGAAGAACAACAATATCAACTAATCAAAGTTCCCGGGGACTAAACCACCAACCAAAGAGTACCCATGTGGGTACCCATGACTCGAGCTGGATAAGTAGTAGAGGAATGCCTTATCTGGCACCACTGGGAGGGGAGCCCCTTGGTCCTGTGGAGACTTGATGACCTAGGATAGGGGCATGCTAGGTTGCTGTAGCAGGAGTGTATAGGTGGGTGGGGAGCACCCTGATAGAGGCAGGGGGAGGAAGAAGGGGATTGAGAGCTTGAGGAAGGGAAACTGGGAAGGAAGATAACTTGTGAAGTGTAAATAAATAAAATAACCAATAAAAAAGAAAAAGAAAAAATAAAGAACATGAACTCAGATTCTTTGATTTTCATGCATATCACATCCAAAATTCAGTAACGGTAACATTGGTTGTTTGGAAATGGAAACATTATTGTGAATGGATAGTGATAATTAAACATTGCTTTTACCATCTGGAGACATTGACTGTGTTAATATTTGAAGCTCCCACCTTTTAAATTAGCTATATACCAGTAGGTTGCTGGTGACTACGTATATCATAGAGACACTTTCTACTCAGAGCTTTTAAAGTGTTGCAGAGAAAAAATCAGTCATATCTAAATCAAAGGGAGGGTTAAAGTGTGAATAACATTGAGGAAGATATGATACCACATTAGTAGTGATAATTAAATATTTAAAAGTATTTTACAAGTTTTATAATTTTGTGAGGATAAAATTAACACTGCATATTCCCAATATTTATTTGTCCAGCACCAAACCTATAAAATAAGAAGCACATTGCTATCATCACACTCTTAATATTCATTATTCAATAATGTTTCTACCTAGAACTCTTTTAACTTTGCCCAACTCATGCTGGACTGTGACCTTACTAAGCAAAAGTTTCTTTTTACATTGAAAACAACTTAGCTTTACACAATACCTGCCATATTCTAGACACGATTCTAATAGGCTTGTGTATGCTAACCAAAGAGCCAGTTTTCCAAATGGCATAGAAGAAAGCATTTCTGACTTTACCATGAGTCATTTGACCCATGGAAAAACTGAACTGCAGACGGAGCGGCTGAGTTCCCAGAAATTTTCTAGGGACGCGTACTAGTTTGTCCGATCATGGCTGTATGACCTACCTAATACCCTCCAGTATTTGTGACTATACATATATAATGCCTGGTCCTCTGTAGGTTCTCTGAAGTAAGTGTTTACTTCGATTGAACTAAAAAATAATAACAGTATTACCTGATTAATATTTGTAGCTTCTGAATCCAAAACGGACAGTTTTGGAGCTGTAGAGTGGAAAAAGTTTCTCTCTTTCAATCCTGTTGTAGAATCAGACAGTATGAAGTTTTCCTTATCTTGAGAATATTGATATTTTTTCTTACATTTATATAGTTCTTTTCCTGGTAGGCAGTTGTTTCTCAAGCTGTTTGATACAGAGAGTACAGACCGGTACATTAATATTAATTTGTTTCAAATACATCCTCATTCAAATGTGCTCATTTTTATGTGTGTGTGTCCCCTGAAAAAACATTTAAGCCACATAAAATAACAGATTACTGCAAAATAAATTCAATTATACATTTATTTGTATGTTAAGATTATCCTCTTTCTGCATCTATTCAGAGGAATATGTAATTTCTTTTCTGAAATCTATTAATATGTTGTATTATGTTTATCAATTTGCATATGTTTAAACAGTCTTACATCTTTAAGAAGCAACCAACTTGATTTGGTAAATGATCTTTTTAATGGGTTCCATTTTTGTTTACAAGTATTTCAGTGAGAAGGTTTTGCACCTATGTTCATCAAGGAAAATGATCTGCAGTTTTCTATTCTTTTCAAACAATATATAATATATCAATGCAAAATTTTATTCCTTAGTATGGCAATGGATTATGATAAAACCTTTCCTACATTCTAAGAGATAAGAAGTTTTGCTGGCTCTCATAGCCAAAGCAAAATAACAGATGTCAGTTATCTTAAGGCTATTATCCTACTGTGTACAACACCTGTTTCTTTAACATGTCTTTATAAGAGGAATCTAACAATCATTATTACTTTCATTGGGTTTCTCAGGTAGTCAACCTTTACAACCTAAGCTAATACATCATTGTAATCTTAAAATATGTTCTCTCCATGCTCCTGACTAAAGAGTCACACACATGCATTTGTATGTACTTTCTGATAGTGATTTGCTGAGAACAGCAAATATAGGTTGAAAGCATCCTTAAAAATGAAGATTCATCATAAATATTGAATACAACATACAGATATTGTTTGATGAATAATGGTGTTTGTAATACCATTTGTTATCTTGGTAAGATGAGATGAGTTGAATAATAACTTAATAATTTATAAAATTCCATTTAATAGTTCTGCTAAAAAGCCCCTTATCCTTTCCTATGTGATGCTTTCTGTCCTTTTCAAAAAAAATTACAGCATCTCCCTGACCCCACCACCATTAGGGACAGATATTCTTTCTCACATACACAGACATATAGACACAGGAATAGATTCACAGGGCAGCCTTCATGCATACACAGATTTAGACTCTGTCTTAGTTAGGGTTTTACCTCTGTGAACAAACACCATGACCAAGGCAAGTTTAGAAAGGATGACGTATAATTGAGGCTGGCTTATAGATTCAGAGGTTCAGTCCATTATCATCAAGTGGGGAAAGTAGCAGCGTCTAGGCAGGCATAGTGCAGGCCAAGCTGAGAGTTCTATATCTTTATTTGAAGGCTGCTAATGGAAGACTGACTTCCAAGAAGTTATGACTAGGTTATTAAAGCCCACACCCACATTGACACACTTACTCTAACAAAACCACACCTCTTAATAGTGTCACCCCTTGGCACAAGCATATATAAACCGTCACATTCTACTCCCTAATTCCCATAGGCTTGTTCAAGCATATGAGTCTATGGAGGCCATATCAACCCATGGCATAATAAAAAGATATTTAGTCCAGCCTCCAAAGTTCCCATAGTCTGTAGCAGTCTCAACAAGGTTAAAAGTCTAAGGTTCAAAGTCTCTTCTAAAATTCATTCAATCACTTAATTGTAATCCCCAAAGCGAGACAGGAAGCCAGCGAGGCAAACTCCAAACTCTGCATCTCCATGTCTGATATCAAGCAGTCTTCAGATCTCCAACTCTTTTTTCATCTTTGTTGACTGCAACAAAGTTCTTTCTCCTAGGCTGGTTCTACACCCTGTTAACACCTTTCATCAGCAGATATCCCAGGGCTCTGGCATCTCAAACATCTTTGCATCTCCAAGAGATCCTCAATGTTACAGCTTCTTGTTTCAATGTCTAGGATCTACACATGATAGGTTGGGCTCCTCTAAATTGTTGGCATCACTTATTCAGCTCTACTCTCTGTAGCACTCTAAACTCAGGTTGATCCACTTCACTACCACTGCTGTTCTTGGTGGTCATCCCATGGTACTGGTATCTCTAACACACTGGAGTCTTCTCCTGCATCTAAGCTTCACCAATAGCTAATCATAGGCTCTCCTCATAGTGCCATGCCTCAGATTCTTTGGATGACCCCTTCAGTCCTGAGCTGTCAACTGCAACAAAGGCTACACCTTCACCAATGGCCTTCCATGGCCTCTCACAGTGCCACACCTCAGCTGCTCTTTATGACCCCTTGAAGCCCTCAAAACCAACCAGTACCGCCTGGGTGATTATTATACGAAGTAAAGCTGCTGCAAGAAGTACAACCTTTGTTATCTCTGGAACAAGGCTAATTTGTGCTTTCAGAAAACACTTCCTAGAAGATTTCACCTGAGGGATTCTGATATCTTCTTAATCACCAGTAATTTCTTAGCTCCAGCTAACTAGCATCAATTGTTCCAGTAGTCCCTCCAATTTTTTACTCTAAAGGCAGAACCACATGGCTGAATCTGCCTAGTTCTGCTGCTTGCAGTAGCCAGAACATGGTCACCTTGCATCATCACTATCTTTCTGTTTTCCAACTCCTTCACTGCCTAAGCTTGGCTGTCCTGGATCTTGATCCGTAGATTGACCTCTGCTTGGCTTTATCTCCTGGGATAAAAGGTGTGTACCACCATGTCTGGATCTAAACTTAGCTGGGTAGGATCTTGCCCTAAGGTCCCATTCCCTTAATCTACTATCTCCTAGAACACAGGATTCAGCTCCATTTCACTTCCTGGTGCCACCTTTAATATTTGAACCATATATTTTATACGTTTCCTTTTTAAACTTGTTATACCTGTTCACAATGCTCTTCATGAGACTTAAGCAGAGAATAAAGTAAAGTTTCTGCTGGGCTTTTTTGAGACTTCCTTTGTCAATGCAATTAATATAAATCTCTTTACCTTAGCCTCGGGTAGACCCTTCGGAGAAGGGCAAAAAGCCACATTCTTCAGTAACATACCATAAAAACAATCTCTATGCCACATACTGAAATTCTCCTCTGAAACCTCTTGGGCCAGGTCTGCACAGTTCAAATCTCTCAGAGCGAAAACGCCTTCAATATTCCTTCTAGGATGACTGATTGAGCCTCACTTAAAGCATTCCGACACTTTTCAAATCCAAAGTCCCCAAATCCACATTCTTCCAAACATAAGTTTGGTCAGGCCCATCACAACAATACCCCAGTCCCTGGTACCAACTTCTGTCTTAGTTAGGATTTTACTGCTGTGAACAAACACCATGACCAAGGCAAATCTTAGGAAGGGCAACTTTTAATTGGGGCTGGCTTGCAGATTCAGAGGCTAGTCTATTATTATCAAGTGGGGAGTGTGGCAGCATCTAGGCAAGCATGGTGCAGACCAAGCTGAGAGTCCTATGACTTCATATGAAGGTGGCTAGTGGAAGACTGACTTTAAAGCCCTGACTTAATTTTCTGAGACAAGGAGCCTACAAAGCTGCCTTTGAGTTCATTTTCTCTTGGGAAAGCTCTTCTTGGCTGCAACCTCCCTTCATGATTCTTCCATGCCAGCTCCCAACCCCATCATCTACAACCATCTATTTTATTTCCCTTTCCCACAGAGATGTATCTGTCTCTCCTAGTCTCTTACACTCTACCTGACCTCTGTGGGTCTACAGATTGCAGCTTGATTATCATTGACTTAACAATTTCTTTTATATGTTCAAACTTTGTGGAGCACAGATTTTTAAACTATGTTCTTATGATACCCTAGATTTTCTGTGTTTGTTGTTAATTCCTCCTTTTTCCTTTTAATTTTCTTTATTATTAATTTAATTTAATTTAATTTTTTAACTTATTCACTTTACATCCAACTCACTGTTACCCTCCTAGTCACTCTCTCCCACAGTCCTTCCTCTATCACCACCTTCCCTTCTCCTCTGAGCTGGTGGGGGTCCCCCAGATATGCCCCACCCTGGAATGTCAAGTCTCTGTGATGGAGGCATATCCTCTCCCAGTGAGGCCAGACATAGCAGCTCAGCTAGTAGAACACATCTTACATACAGGCAGCAACTTTGGACAGTTCCTGCTCCAGCTGCCTTGGTTCACAACTAAGAAATATCTCTAATTCCATTAATTTGAATTTTCTCTCTATCTTCTAGTTAATTTGGATAAGAGTTTGTCAATCTTATTGATTCTGTTAAGAAATCAACTCTTTGTTTAAATGATTCTTTGTGTTGTCTTTTTATGTTTTGATTTTAGTAATTTTAACCTTGAGTTTGATTATTTTTGCTACTTATTAAATTTGGGTGTGAGTTACTGTTTTTGTTTGTTTTGTAGATTGGTTGTTTTGTTTTGTGGTTGCTCTTTTTTGTTGTTGTTGTTTCTAGAGCTTTCAAGTGTGATGTTAATTTACTATTATGAGGTCTCTCCATTTTTGTTGTTGTTGTTTTGTTTGCTTTTGTTTTGTCTAATGTGAACATTTAGTGCTTTGTGCTTGCTCTTTAGAAATATCTTCCGTGTGTCCTATAAGAATGGATATGTTGTCTATTCATTTTCCCTCAATTCTAGAAAGTCTTTAATTTCTTTTTTTATTATTTATTCTACCTTGATCCATTTTTTTAGTACATTCTTTCCTTTCAGTTCATCTTCCATGACTATGCAAGCTTTCTGTTGTTTTTATTGTTGATATCCAGATTTAATCCATCGTGGTCAGAGAGGCATATGCAGGATTTTATTTTAATTTTCTTGTATCTGTTGAGACGTGCTTTGTGTCTGTGAATGAGGATAAGGTTTGGAGACATTTTCATGAGATGCTGAGAAGGAAGTATATTCTTTTGGGTGGTGACATGTTCTGTAAATATCTGTGTACTCTATTTGCTTTATAACATCAGTTAGCTCCAGTAATTTTTTGTTTAGTTTTCACCTTGAAAACTTGACTATTGGTAAGAGTGGGATGTTGAAGTCTTACACTATCACTGTCTAAGGGTTAGCATGATGCTTAAACTGTACTAGTGTTTCATTTGCAGAAGTGGGTATCCTTCAGTTTTGGACACAGATGTTAAGAACTGTGACTGACATTTTCATACCTTCTATGACATCTTTTTATTCTGTATTTTTATTTTATTCTTTTGGTGAAGCTTGCCTCTGGGGTTTCTGCTTGAGTTCTTAAATGATTTTCATTTCCACATTTTTCTCAGTGTCAGGAGTTTTTCTTTTTTCTTTTAATTCTATTTTTACTTTCAGATCATAAGTTGTTTATTAGTTTCCTTTCACTGTTAGTTTGGGTCTTCACAGAGGTCTTTAAGGGATTTATTCATTTTCTTTTTAAGGGTATCTGTCATAATCATAGATAGCCATCTTAAGATACTCTTCTTATCCTTTAGCTATTTTGTAATTCTCAGAACTTACTGGTAGGGTTGTTGGGCTCTAGTAGAGACTTACTGTTTTGACTATTATTGATTTTTTTATTATGGAGTCTAGGCATGATTGTAATTCTAGGTACTAGTGTTTGACCTTGTCCTTTTGGGTTGATGTTTTTATTCTTGGTCCACATAGCTCTTTTGCCCTCTCTGGTTGTTAAGTAGAATATGGTAGCCATATGTTGCCTAAAATTCAAGGATTCTGCTAGGTGTGCAGTAGGTGGTCTACTACACAGTTAGGGATGAGTCAGTTTGAGTGGATTTAGAGGAGAGTAGGGAGACATGAAGATCCCCAGTCAGACTGCCTGCTCCCCTGGCTGAAGTGACCTGCAACTCCTCAGGAAATATGTGCTCAAGTTGGTAACTAGAATAAAGTGATGAGTTGGGGAGAAGGAAGGATGGAGGGAACATCTATGTAATCCATTGGATATGGGGGAAGGTGAAGGGAGATGACTATAGCAATTGGTTTACTACAAAGCTAAGGATGAGGTTGAGGTATTGGATTTGGGAAAGGGGAGGTAGAAGTGAAGATCTGTAATTAACATTCTTGCTTCACTGGCTGAACTTGCCTTCAAGACCAATAGTTTTTACCAGTACATGAAAACCCCTCTGGAAACTTTATATTCTATCTCTCACATTCTTTTATTCATGCCTCAGGCTGGATTGATTCAAATACTAGACCTGAAGATGCCATTATGAACTTATTCTTTCTATCACTTCTCTAATAGTATGCTCAAAGAAATATATAAAAAAGTCTGGTGTCCTCCTTGCTTTTTCTCAAGCACAGCACACATCTATCTGTCACTTATGTTCAACAAAATCTACCTAATGTACCCATGGAGACTGTTACTGTACTTCTTAAGCTTTGAGTTGCAGGGAAGTCTTTACAAGTTGTTCTTTTTGCTCTTCAGGCTACAATATTTTTATTTGGATATTCTGTGTCCCCAGTCATCAGTAAATTTCTTCCATTCAAATATAATAGTACAGACAATAAAAAGACAAATTTTATATTTTAAAAGTATAAGTATAGATAAATAAAGATAAAAAATTAAAGCTGCCAAAATGTTTCATTTATGAAGACATTGCCTTGTTTATATGCTATCTTTCCTAACATGTAGGCAACATAATATTATTTCAGTTCTTTGTGATCACTTGTGAAGAATAACTTATGAACAAAAATACTTTAATTGGCTTTTTAAAGATTGATAACATAATAGTGCTAAATAAAATTCTCTGGTTACTCAAGTAACAAAACATTCTACAAATTCAATCATAGTACATACAGTCAAAATAGTGTTTATGCTAATTAAAAGCTGGTGTCTTTCCTGAGAGGATCCAAGTTACTCTTTATTCTGCTCACAGACAACAGCCAAGTCTCATCTAGCTGTTGGCTGAATTCATCACCCTAAACATATTTCTACATAGAGTCATACAATCAACTTCTATTTCAATTTGTATTTACATTTTGGCTTACATTTACACATCATAAGCATTGTATACATAATTTCAAACACTGTTTTAAAAGACTTTTTAATTAGAAAAGCAGAAAAACATTTGTTCAGTTTGTGAATGTACGTGTGTGGCTGTGCATCACATTCATTAGAGATGTGTGTCTTATAACTCAGTAAGTCAGCAACTATCTTTGCGTATGACTCTGATGTTTTTACTGATTTAGTAGTAGCAGATGATAGAATGTGGTTTTAATATAATATTATTTGAAAATATTTATAAAACAAATATTTTATGAACAGAAAAATGATGTTCACAATATACTCAAATTCAAATTTTAACATGAGGCATCTTATAAAGGGCATCTTATAAATGGACTTTAGGTTGGTCTGTCTTCTCGGTCTCCTCCTCCATCAACTGAAATAAGCCAGCTAGTGTGGAGCTTGCTGTTTCATTCACACATCTGTGTTCACTAGAACAGGTGCTTTTATGTATGTTGACTTACGTTTTGATTTTTGTGTACTTACCTGTCAAGACACTTCATTTGCTCTATAGCATATTTACTAAATCTGATGTCTACTCCTTCCTACTGGGAATATTCTACTGTTTGATCTCATGAATTTTGTATTGACATGTAGTTTGAAAAGAGCATAATGAGTATAATGACCTTATGTTAATCACAAATTTGTTTTAATTTGGTGAATAAAATATTGTTTTAGCAAGTCTTCTCCTTCCCCAAATATTTTACTCCATTAGAGGAAGAATAGCTTTTTGCACCATGTCTTGAATGGTATAAAACTCCTTGGAGCCAACTAGGACTGAGCATGGGACCTCTGTGGAGGGGTTAGGGGAAGGACTGAAGGAGCTGTAGGGGTTTGCAACCCCATAGGAAGAACCAACAATACCAACCAACCAGACTCCCCAGAGCTTTCAGGGATTAAATCACCAAACAAAGAGAATGTATGGAGGGACCCATGACTCCAGCTGCATATGTAGCAGGGGATAGCCTTGTTGGGCATCAATGGGAGGAGAGGCCCTTGGTCCTGTGAAGGGTCGATGCCCCAGTGTAGGGGAATGTCAGTGTGGAGAGGTGGGAGTGGTTGGGTGGGTGGAGAGAGCACCCTCATAGAAACAGGGGGGCAAGGGGTAGGATAGGTAGTTTGCGGAGGGGAAATTGGGAAGGGGGATAACACTTGAAATATAAATAAATAACCAATAAAAAATTAAAAAAAAAAGAAAATGTCTGATGATGCCTGGGAACCATCAGTTTATATGATTTAAAAAGAGTGGCATGAAAATGGTATTATTGTACAGATGCCACAGATAATACTGCATACTCTACAACACAGAATGTTGCATGAAAATAGAATGCTTTGGTCTAGACTCCACCAAACATCCACCAAACATATTCCTTCTCTCCTTATCTTTCTATAAAACACAAAAGACATGAAATATGATTATCCAACTTAGGTCTTCTAAACAGTTTTAATAATGTCAAAAACCCTTTTAGGATTTTTCTGTCATACATTAATGAATAACAACATTTATATTTATATGTTTTACTAAAATTAAGACTGGAAAGTCTCAGCATTTTGTGCTTTTCTTACTCTTTCTTCTAATATCTACTTGCTACCTAAAAAATAAGAAAAGATCATATACTTATACATTACACTGACCTATATAATAATGAACATATTTCTGTGATAATCTTTTGTATAATATACTAGCACCCCATCTTACATGTGAGATCAACCAACCCTTCCCTGTTCTTCTCATTCAATAATTTTATATTTTTTCCATCCTTGAAGATGTAGGAGACTGTCAGATTCTAAAAACTTAATGCAATATAAAACTTTTTGAAGTAAAAATATGAAGTTTTTAGTAATACTACAAAAGAAAAATAAATTGATATTGTTGTTCCTCCTAAGGGGCTGCAAACCCTTCAGCTCCTTGGGTCCTTTCTCTAGTGCTCCCAGGGACTAAATCATCAACCAAAAGGTATACATGGGGGGACTCATGGCTCCAGCAGCATGCATATAGCAGAGGATAGCCAAGCCAGTCATCAATGGGAGGAGAGGACGTTGCCCCTGTGAAGGTTCTATGCCCCAATGTAGGGGAATGCCAGAGCCAGTAAGGAGGAGGGAGTGGGATGGTGAGCAGGGGGAGGGAGGGGGGAACAGGAGATTGTTTTATTTTTCTTTTTACTTTATTTTATTTTATTTCATTTTTCTTTTTCTTTTCTTTTTTTTTTGGGAGGGGAACCTGGGAAAGGAGATATTGTAAATAAGAAAACATCTAATAAAAAAAGATAAAAAAAAATAAATTATAAAAGCAGACTACGGGAGAGAGTGAGGGAAAAATGCCTGACCTGACAAAAAAGTATGCAGGGAGGTAATTTTTGATCCCACTTTCTTTTTTTCTTTTCTTTTCTTTTCTTTCTTTCTTTTTTTTTTTTTTTTTATAATATTGCCTCCTCCCCCTCTCTCCAGTATATCCAGTATTACATATCTTTTGTGTTCTTTGTTCCAATTCTCCTGGATGCGTTTTTTGTCTTCCCTAGTTATTGTTTCTCCTCTGAGACTTAGTGAATGCTATTTTCTGTTTAAGTAGAAAGAAATACTTCCTACTTTATATGTCGGACTAATTCCTGGTTAGCTTCAAGACAGGGCCCAGATTCTTCGTTTGAAGGGCATTTCCCAGTTGTCCAGCAACCCGCAGGAGGCTAAGGTGCTTGCTTTAACCTTCATTGAAGCTGGCTGCTTTCTCTCCACAGACCACTGAATACATTGAATTGTGACTGTCTTTTGTTGGTCCCTTCCATGTAGCAACTGGTTTTTTTTTCCTTCAGTGCCTAAGTAGTCATACTCTTACCTACATAATTACTCCCTGATAAAAGAAATTGGCAAGAGTTCATGAATACTGAAAACCATATTTAGCACATGTCTTAGGCTTTACACTCAGTGAAATAAAGCCCATCAAGAGAGACATCCTTGCTGCTGAGGTCTGTGCAGGGGTCAAATATCCACAATGAAAACAATGTGATTTTCTGCCTTCTAAGTTTTTATGTAACAATACTGGTTTGGGCATTATGAAAGTGAATCTCTGATTTGAAAAAGTATGGGGTATTTTGAATGTTTTATGTGTCCAATCTGTGGACACTGTTCATATAATATCTAGGATACAATTTGTTTTTCAGTTAGTCAAACTCACATGAAATCTAAGTGAGGGGGAGTGACAAAGGTGAGCACCTATGGACAAACTCTTAATAGCTACAGTCATATAAAGGCCTTTATATCAATTATATCATTTAAGAGTTCCAAAAAGAGGTACTAGAGAGATAGCAAAACTATTTAAAGCAACTGTTGCTTTTCGACTTTGATTACTACCACCCACCCACATCATAATTTTTTGTAAGTCCAGTTTCAGAAGATCTAGTGTGTCTGGCTTCCACGGGTACCTATGTTCTTGTGTGTGTATACAAATGCACACAAGCACATACACATATACACATCATTAAAAAAATAAAAGAATTTTTCAAACTCCTCTCTCTTTTAGTTTTTTTTTCCTCTTAACAAAATACAGTAAAACTTAACTATTAAAAAAAAAAGACACATCAAATTGCTGGAGACACTTGTAGGAGGGAGAAGTAGCTGAATAGTTAGAAAGGCAGATAGGTCTCATGAAGATATGCATCAGTCACCAACAAGCAGAGATTTTGTGCTATTCATGCAAATAATGTACAAGCCTGAGACAGCAGTCAAGGATCTTGACAGTCCAGTAAAAGGTGCACTGTCCTGGTCATTTAAGCAGAGGAATGTAACTCTCCACAAAACTCTTCCACTTGAGGCTTGAGGAGAATGGATCTGGTCAGTTTATTCCATTCACATAGTCCTTCTCTCCCAGTCCAGAAACTCTTTCTCTCTGGCACTGTGATTAGGAGCTAGGATAAATTAAAGAAGAAGGCAAACATAAGAACTATGAAAATGTTGAGAAGTCCCACTTGATGTGCTTTTTAACAATTATTCACACATCTTTCTTGGTCTTTCTTACCCAATCATCCTCTTTAAAGGATGCACAAGGAGCAAGGTTGGACTGGCAGCAACATAAGACTGTATTCACTGAGAGAAAGAGCTGAAACCAAAAAGGACACCCAGAGGGTTCCAATGGTAGCACTTCTCTCTTCCACTTAAAGATGCTTGCAACAATGTAAGACATAATATTCTCCTGAACAATTCACATCTTTCTTCACTTTAATTCCCTCTTTTCATAGCCTTCTGCACTGACCAATTTTAAGTATTGTGTAAAGCAATACTAAGCAAGAAAGTTTTGTACAGATGTGCATTACAGATGTGGGATTGTCTAGAGAAACAGAAATTATAGAATGAATTGTAATTCAATATATATTCATATATATATGATTTATGGTATAGTCAATTCAACAATGACTGTTAATCAATGAAAAGATCAAGAATTCAGTATTTGTTCAGTCCACAAGGCTGGATGTTTTATCTGGTCATCAATTAAGCCATAATCAAAAAGAAGCAAGTTCAAGTAATGACAGTAAAGGAATGGACTTGCTAGCATGAGTGAGTTAAGCAAGCAAAGAGCAAACTTCCTTCTTCTGTGTCTTTAATGTATGCTACCAGCAGAAGTTGTGACCCAGATTAAAAATGGATCTTCATAACTCATAAAATCTGAAATAAAAGTTTATCTTCTTACCAAAAGAGGCCAGGATTAGATGTGGGTCTTCCCACTTCAAATAATTTAACTAAGAAAAAAAAAAGTCCCTCACAGCTATATCAGAGCCACTTGAGTTAATTTAGTTAATTATACCTTAGTAGAATTAGTCTTCCAATTAGTAGTAAAGTTGACAATCAAGAATAGCCATCATAAGATAAAGGAATAGGTTTCAAAGACTAGGAGGAGGAATAGTGATTCTAAAAGAAAACCTATGCAAATATAATCTATCATTGACCATTGTAATATAATGATCATTAAAAAAAGAATATCAGAGGTAATTCAATACAGTCCCCAATGACAGAGAATACACTATTTTACAGAATTTAGCAAAAAGATTCATTGACCTAAATGTAAAAGGAAAATCAATAATGTTCATAGAGAAAAAAGAGAGAGAGTGAGAAACCCCCCAGAAGCCATGGAAAGAATAATCAGCTGAACTTGATTAAAATAGAAAACTGTTGTGATTGGGTTACCTCACTCAGGACGATACTCTCCAGATCCACCCATTTCCCTAAGAATTTCATAAATTCATTGTTTTTATGCACTCTCTGATAAGTGGTTATTAGCCCAGAAGTTTGGAATACAGGAAGAACAACCCACAAACCACAAGAAACTTAAGAAGAAGGAAGACCAAAAGGTGGACATTTCATTCCTTCTTAAAAGGGGGAACCAAATACCCACGGAAGGAGTTGCAGAGGTTAACTATGGAGCAGAGACTGAAGGAAGGACAAGCCAGCCTAAATATAGCTATCTCCTGAGAGGCTCTGACAATACCTGACTAATACAGATGTAGAGGCTCACAGCCATTCATTGAACTGAGTACACGGTCCCCAATGAAGGAGTTAGAGAAAGGATTTATGGAGCTGAAGGGTTTGCAGCCCCTTAGGACGAACAACAATATAAACTAACTAGTACCCTCAGAGCTCCCAGGGACCCAACCACCAACCAAGGACTATACATGATGGGACCGATTGTTCTGGCAGCATGTGTATAGTAGAGGATTGCAAAGTTAATCATCAATAGGAGGAGAGGACCTTGGG
Organism: Montemys delectorum; assembly: GCA_019843815.1. Lineage (NCBI taxonomy): Eukaryota > Metazoa > Chordata > Mammalia > Rodentia > Muridae > Montemys > Montemys delectorum. Next base: position 1,743 of record JADRCD010220702.1, on the reverse strand, counting down.
CTTTGTGAAGGTTCTGTGCTCCAGTGTAGGGGAATGCCAGGGCCAAAAAGTGGGAGAGGGTGGGGTGACAGGCATGGGGAGGGGGGAGGCAATAGGGGTTTGTTCTTGTTTTTGTTTGTTTTTTTTTTGTTTGTTTGTTTTATGGAGGGGAAACTGGGAAAGGAGAAATTTACATGTAAATAAAGAAAATATCTAATAAAAAAAGTAGAAAACTTTTTAAAGTCATTATTGCACACACACACACACACACACACACACACATACACACACACGTAATGTAGTCTTTCTATATAAATGTAATCTAAAATACAGTATTACCAAGTATAAAAAGTCTTCAGAATGGAGGTAAATGTTTATAAATTATATATACATATACACATATGTTGGGATATTCTTTTTTGTTCACTGTGTAACGGTTGTCTTTTTATTATTCAAATGTTGACTTCTGTACTTGCAGAGAGTGAGTACAAGCTAGACTTTGATATTATTTTTATTAGATCATCACCTGCCTGAGTGTTTTGTAAACATTCTTCTCCATTACCTTCTGATTGCTTTAATAAACTGCTGCCTGCCTGTAGGTGAGGCAGGAGAGGAAAGACAGGACTTCTGGGCAGAGATAGGAGCTACGGGAAGAATCAGAGGTGAAGATTGGTCACCCAGACACAGAGGAAGAAGGAAACACCAGGACATAGTGAGAGGTAACAGGCCATGTGACATGGACTAGAATAAGTAGGTTAATTTAGTTAAGTGAGATAAGTTGGGAACAAGCCTAAGCTACAAAACCTAAACTTTCATAAATGATAAAATGTATCTGTGTCATTATTGGGATTTGGTGTGTCAAAACTATCTGAAATATATGTTTAATAAAGAACATTTTGAAACTATTTTTTTAAAAACTCACAAAATTCAATATTAAGACATTTGATTTATAAGTAAAAAGAAGCAAATAGTTCCCTTTTTAGAGGAAATGTTTATCCTGATTTTAACATTACATAATATATCATGGCAATAAAATAAGTGAATATGAATAAAATCCTTTCTATAAAATTCTAAAGAACTAAAAAAAGATTTCTAAAATCTAAGAGTAAATTTTCTTTGAAATTTAAGCTGTTCCATTTAAGAGAAAAGAGGAAACATAAGTCATCGACAATTCTATTATGTAAAACAAAACAAAACAAACTCCCAAACCAAAACCAAACAAACACATAAACAAACAAAAAAACCAACTATCCAACCTCAAAACCCATTTTATTGCTTCTGTAGGCTATA